>JAZHYW010060595.1:0-129984 GCA_037355805.1 Ixodes ricinus | reverse complement strand
CGCCCAGGGGGACATCATGTAGTTTGCTAATCTTTGCGATAAGTCGGCTAATTAATTAAAAATAACTAATTAACTTTTTATTTAGTCAAAATAGACATTTGTCTCCAATTAGAAACTGGCTGAGCGTCGTCAAAAACCCTAAAATCAGTAATATTTAGAAAGACTGTGCGCGTGAGAAGCGCAGTAGTGCGCTGAAGTTACCACTCGTGGAGCAGGTACAAGGCTGTGGCTAGATAAGAGACGAAAAAATTGCGCGGGCGCCTTACCGAAACCGCTAGCCTTGTACCTGCTCCACGAGTGGTAACTTTAGTGCACTACTACGCTTCTCACGTGCTCAAAAGTCTTTCTGATAATGACTGATTTAGTGGTTTTCGATAACGCTGCAGCAAGTTTCTAATTGGAACCACATGTGTATTTCCACTAATTAAGAAGTTAATTAGTGAATTTTTATTTAATTTGCCGACTTATCGCAAATATTGGCCACCCATGTCGCGTATAACTATCGCACAAACCACACAAGTGTAGCTTTCATGGCCTTTTTTTTTTAATCTGCGGAAACAAAAAAAACGGTATATTGTTAATCATTTTTGCGTGTTTTTGTTCATTTTGCTTTTGCAGTCATACTTACATTATGTACTATCTGCATTCTTATCTACTCGCCCCCTATATAATACCGTCCCTTGGAGGGCCTTCAAGAGAGTATTCTGAATGAATACATTGTGAGCAAATTGAGCGGCAAGCTATCTTCGAAGAAGAGAATCGGACAAAAGTAATTCTTAATCCTCGCTTTGTCCTTTTGTGGGTTTTTTCAGAAGCACCCTCCCGTTCGGTCGTTCGGTCCCGGAACTCGAAATATGTGCCAAATTTGATTCCGGCCAGCGGAACCTGGAAATACGTCACCGATGACGTCACACCGCTCGAGGAAATATCTCTCCTTCGCCTCCCGGACTGCCCTTCACTCTGTCCGGGGCCGACTTTCGTCCGGACCCCTGACCGCACAGCACAACCGTTGTCTTTCATCCGCATGATAATGCAATTAAATGCAAGAGTGGACTGGACAACAATAATGACTATAATAATCCCTGGAGAAGTGGGACAGGGAAAAACACCAATCTCCAAACACAGCTAGAGTAACTGGTGCGCGACCGAAAAAATCCGCAAGCGGAAGGAGCGGGCTGATACGAGGAGATAGCCGGACAGGAGCGGCCACGTGTTCAGTACGACCACGTGCTCGACGCGCCCAATAGACGCCGCAGGGGAGACGCTAGACCAGGGACAGAGAAGCAGCTCGTCCTACAGCCACGCAAGATCGTGCGAACAGGTCGTCGAAAGATCGTACTATAGTCACCCACTACTGGGTTCGACGAAACTTAATCAGACGAGCCTTCGTAGAAGACAACTCATGGTCGCATTTCGACGTACTGTGCAGCAAAGCAAGCCCTGTTTGTTTACACCTTGTCTGTGTGTTTCCTTTTACTGGTCCTTTGTCTTTTTTGCGCTGTTTTAACTCATTCAAGCCCTGTTTGTTTGTTTTTATTAGTAGGTTGCTTCACTTTATCAGTCCGAGAAGGTACACGTCACGGTACTGTTATCACCAACCCAGGCTTTTCCTGGATACTTTGTCGCCAGTTTCGGTATAGTTCGCGGCATGAAACGTGAAGGTGAGCAATAACGTTTAGGTCTAATTTAGTTGCAAAGCGCGTGAAAGCGCTAAGAAATGTAATACCTGGCTCTTTAAGAAAAAAGAATCGGCCGGGCCCTCCCCAGTGGTGATACAGGTCCACAGGCCCATACCTGTCGCGACCGCTCAACAAGAGGCCGACAGTTACAGGTTATCGGGCCTGCGACACACTGCCCTCGAGCTGACAATGGGATCCTTGTCTCGAACCTGAAACACCGACTGAAAGCTAATTGACAAAAAAGCAAAGATGCCGCGATAATGAAACACAAAATATCGACCCCTACACGTGTCATTAATAAAGCCCCGCTTTTCTTTTGTTGTGCGCGTGTGTGTGTGCGTGGGGCGTGTGTGTGTGTGCGTTTGATGATTTAGAGGCAAAGAAACAACTAATACTTAACTGCGTCATGAAAACGCTGTTTTCTATGGCGACTCGAGAAATATTTCGTATCACAACACTTTTTTACAAACTCGTTATTAGTTCTTTGACCAAATTTAAGATCCCCCCCCCCCAAAAAAAAAGCCACAAAGTGGAATTTCTTTTTAGTGAAGGTAGCTACGTATAACGAAGACACAGATAGAGCGAAGATGCGGATAAAGCGAAGTCCGGCTGCTGGGCGGCACCTGACATCAAGCGCAGAAACTGACATAGCAGAAAATTATTCGCCTGTCTTCATTGGTGTGAAGTCGCGCGAGCGGCCTGAACGCGAACTACGCCTTCTCGGTCATTTCCCTTTTAGAGCGCAGCTCTTAGGCGCCCGTTTACGGCTTGAGTGCGTCGGCGTCGCCGTCGGCGTAACCGCAAGGTCACGTGACCCCCCAGGCCACATGACCCCCCCCCCCCGAGGTCACGTGACTCCCCTGAGGTCACGTGACCCCCCCCCAGCTCATGTGACCCCCCAAAGGGCATTGAAGAATGAGGGGAAGAAGGAGGAGGAGCGGGAGGGGTATACCCTCCCCTGCAGTACCCTTCCCTCCTCCTCCTCAAGAGCTGCGCTCCAATTCGGCGTTACAGGCAGTTGTAAACGGCTTTCAATTTTTTTTTTACTGCGCAGGATATCAACCAATCAGGGTGGGGATCACGCCGTTACGACGTGATCACCCCTGCGTGCATGGCGTGCATAACGCCGTAACTGTCGGCCACTCATTTCAGCGGGGGCGGTTGCTTTACCGGAATGCATTCTTGTAATCGGTACGATGCTAGCTCCTCCAAATGATGCTCACCCGACAAACACCTTTCCTCGTAATCTACAGGGTCTAGATGGCGCCAACAGGTTAATGGGTGTGTACATCGAGCGGCGTTGGTTGTCTGCTCGTTAATTTCCACCCTTGAGTCAAAAAAGGCCATTAAAAAAAACATCTCGAGTATATTTACGCAGTTGTCGATAACAGTATTTAGCCTTACAAAAACCGTTATTTATGTACACCCATAGCCTCATATATACTGACAAAGCCTGGCAGATCGCCACGAGAAGCGGCCGCCGAAATGGAAAAGGTGGAGCGGCAGACAACGGATGAGAGAGAGAGCCTACAGTGACTGGCGCCCCGCTGCGGCGAGACGCCGAAACACACTCCCGAGCGAACGAGTGTGTTTCGGGTCCTCGCCGCTGCAAAAGCTGCGCGCTGACGTCCAGAGTTCCCCGAGAAACGGCTCTTTGATGCTCTGTGCCACCAGATTCTCGCGCTCCGAATCTGCGACCGGGCACTCTCTGCCGCACGAGCGACGCGTGCTTGGCAGGGACGCTGAAAGCCCGGAGCTCGCGCTTGCCTAAGCATCGGCTGCGTCTGGACTTAAGCTGAAACCACCGTGGCTGAAACAAAGTATAGTAAACACCCCTTATATTTTCACACCACTCATCTACATGCATTTCGTCAACTGAGAACTCTTAGCGCTCATCACGTTCCCGCGAATTTCGTGACCTGAATACCCGATTCTTCGATTGCGACGTCGTATCAAGAAAAAGCATTCGAAATCCCGACGGAATCAATAGCCATATCACGTGCACACACAGAAACACAAAATGCTTCGCTCGGGATAACCGCGATACCTCAATTTCGAAATTATATATTAGACGTCCAAGCTGGCTGCTTTGGGATTTTATCATTCACCTCACGTTCTCTGCACTTGTGTTTATATATTATAGCAGTGTCATCGGGATTTCCAAATTCATCCGTATTAGCGCTATCCCGCGGATTTCCATTAATCTGCCAGGTGTTGGCACGTTTGTACACTTCCGGGGCCTAACGGTGCAATTATCGCGTCACCCCTCAGGGCAAGCCAAAGAATGAAAATGTCTGAATCAACGCTTAGATACCCGTATCCCAGGATACGCGCGCAGACAATTTGTGTTTTTGCTTGCTTCGTTGTACGAGGAGCGTTCATAAAGTTCGTATTACTGGCAGAAAAAGAAAGAAAAAAAGTTACCGCCAAAATTTGCGTTGCGGGACAAGCCCGCGTTGCTGTTGTCTCAGTATACGTTCAAAACAGTTTCTCTCGCAATGCCCAGTGAGTTTCATATGCCCAGTGATTCGTACATGGTCGCCGTCCATGCACTGGGTTATGGGACTGCTAACGCCCTCGCAAAAACAGCGCCGAAAAGAGTTTGCAACGGAAATTTTGCAGCCTTGCCAAGTCGACCCTGGCGACTTCTTTGATCGCCTGACAGAGTCAGCGACATATTCGGCCCGAGCGAGTGCACGATTGACCCTGTTTACATCATTCACGTCGCTACGAAGAAGAGAAGATCGCCGGATCACCATGAATGAGTGTTGGACGTACCATTTCGGCCACGAAAACGAAGGAACAAAAGGAACATTGGAAACGCGGGGAATCAATAACACCGTCCAAAAGAGGCGAAGACGGAGCCGTTATGGGGTGAAGGTGATAATTGGCGCTTTTTCTTTAGACTGCTGCGATGTGCTTCTGACATATTGTGCCTGTGAGGATCCAACAGCCATGAGAAACGATTACAGGAACCTCCCGACAAGGAGGCCACCCGCGTTGCGGGAATCTGACCGAGGAAGTGCTCCACCACACAACGCACCAGCTCATTCTTCGAAGCAGACGGTGACGCAAAGGAAATTATACCTCTGCCCCCATATTCACCCGCACCCAGTGACTTCTGCCTCCTTCCTCTAGCGAAGAACTGAGTGCTTGGCAAGCGTTTCGAAGGGCGATGACGAGGTGATTGTCGAGGTGGAAGACTTCCTCGAGGTTCGAAACGAGTGCTTGCACATCCGGGCTATTCGCCAGCTCATCAATCGGTGAGAGGAGTGTGTAGCCTAAAGTGTGATGCATTGATGCAGATAGCCTAACCTCACCACCGACGATCGCGATCGCGGCTCTCTTTTATCGTGCTAATTAGTGCCACTAAATAAGCTACGCTTCAGAGTAACGACACTTGGCCATATTGTGGCTTAAAATCATGGTTGCCAGTTATCTGATGCTTTATCTGAAATCACAGGAAACGCTTTTCCGCCCTCCACAAATGTTTAAACAGTTCCCGACAGAGCAAAGCAATATTACGTTAGCTTCCTAACTCCGAATCTAATGCTGAGGAAGTTGCACTTTTGAATCATGACGATCGGCAGTTGCGTCTGCTCTGCACAAGCACCAAAATGGCAGGCGCCCACAACAAGGTCGGGGAACGGAGTGCCGATACTCTAAGCGCAGCTCATTTAGTGGCTCTAGTGCTAATAATACAAACTTTATGAATTCAGCAGGCTTGCTGAGCCATCCGCCAATGTTCCGTTTCTTTTATTGTCGCGTTTTCTCGCGTTACTGTTCGAGGCATTTTGAGTATATTGTCGGAAGTTACATTTCTGCCCCTCACAAAATGGTCTCATGAAAGGCGCGTGGTATTTTGAAACAAATAATATATATAAAAACCCACACGATCACGTGAATCAATCAAATACGCGTGTAGTTATGCCATATAGCTCACTAAAGATTTACAGCGTGTTGTAAGAAAAAAAATATTATGGAGTTTTACAGCGGAGCTGTTAAGGGCTAGTTTCGTGTCCGTGGACAGATAAATCTCGACACAACCCTCTGGACAGCTACCGCCATCTATGATCGACGGCGGCAACCAGACAACAGGCTTGCCGGTTGTCTGCTTGCCGCCGTCGCTCATAGATGGTGGCACATAGTACAGCTCCGTTGCTCTTCCCTCTTCACCAAAATAAAAAAAGGCTAAAATATTTTTTTTGTTTTTTACCGCGAAAATGAACTATATGCATCGTCGAACGCTTGTCCTCCCAATGTAGTGTTAGCGGTCCTCACCAGATGCCAAACCTTCAGGACTAACCGTTATCTCAATCAAAAGTTTTGTGATTTTCTAAAAATTTCCATGGAAAAATGTGGCCCGTTTCTGGTAACTGGTGCTCTTCAGGTTCATGTATTCGAGGGCTCCGTCCGCCGCCCCTGTCTCATTGAAAATAGTAGAAAATCACGTAACTTTTAGACTGAGATAAACGGTTAGTTCTGAAACTTTGGCATCTGGCTTCGAACCGGTTGCGCTACATTTGGGCGGAGAATGAGCGTTCAAAGATGCGTAATTCATTTAAAAAATAATACTAAAAATGTAACCTAAAAAAAACATCAAACAATTTTTTTTCAGATTTTTTTTTTTAAGAAGAAATAAAATTTAGGTCAAGGCCGTATACCCGGCAGCCATTTTTATTGCTCCGTTTAAGACAACTTTCTTTATTATTATTTCTTTTTAAAGTTCACATTATCAAGAAAAATATCGAAGTTCGCACTTCGATCTTCCTCGGGATGATGTATATTTATTTATATAAGAAAAACATACGATACTGACTCGTACTTTCGCAGAGACGTCAATGAACATATACGGGAACTTTTTTGTTTTCGTGTTTTTCTTTCGTTATCAAAACTTTTTTTCTCGGTATGAATATATTGCACACCATACACCTTCGCATAGAGATCAATATGCAGGCTCAAACAAAACAAAATAACGGAGCCTGATTTATTTATTTTTCCGCGTTAGTTGGCGCATTTGCTCCAAACCGATGAAAGCGTTCCACACAAACAAAACCTGGGCACTTCCCCCCTCACCCAGGGTTCACCACTGGATGGATGAGGCTGAACCCTCTGAATCGGACGGCAACCTGCGCCACCTAGCGAGTGGATCCACGTAACACAGCCAAGCAGCGTCTCACAATGAGCGCGATGCTAGCACGCGGCGACGCTACGACGGACGCGTCTGCCGCTTTCAGCGCCCAGCTTCAGCGTCTTCGCCGCTCGGGAGGAATCCACTAACGACGACGTCACGCGCGGTATTGCTTCCGCGGTACAGGAACCAGAAAACAGCCTTCGGTGGCTCAATATCAAATAAACTAAAAATAAGTAAACAAGACGCTGACGCATGTCCTGCCCCCCCCCCTTCCTTCTCCAGTTTTTACTGCGGTATGTGCGGTCGCATCCGAAAACTGGTTCGAGGATTAAGATTCTCCAAAATCCCACGGTGGACGCCCCTGCCCACTTAGATTAGCATTTTCCTTTTGACGTTTTACACAGAACGGGTTCAAGGCTACGCTTTCGTAAAAAGAAATAATAATAGAAAAAGTTACGAACAGCGTAACGTAAAAACGTAACGCAAATGTAACGCGCTAAATTTAGCGGACTTACTTCCCGCCAAATTTAGCTGAAGCGTTTCCAGCTAAATTCCATTACGACGCTAAGTTTAGCGGAGAAATGGAATAGGTGTATGCGGAGAGCAGGTCGACTGCTTCATGCATGCAGGAGTTTCGGTGACGTCAGAAAGACACCGAGCTCTGATTGGCTCTGATGGAAGGATACTGGGTAGATCTCAAGCCAGCTTCCATTTGGGGTCTACCCACTATCCTTCAATCAGAACCAATCAGAGCTCGGCCTTCTGCCATTTCAAGGTTGCCCGCTAAATCTCCTAAAAGGAAGCGGCTGAATCCTCAAGCTAAATGCGATACTCTTTTCACTTTTAAGGCCCGTTCACACTCTTGCGACCGAGTACGACCGAGAGAGACGCGATCTGTTAAAACTTCTTAAAATTTCTTAGGACGAGGGAACACACTGACATTGTGGCGCCATCTATGCGGTGACCCTGGAACTGCATTTCACAAGAGCGAAGGTTTCGCGGGATATCCGAGGTCAAATGTGCGTAATACCTATAAGAAAGGCTCGTTTATAACGTTGACAAACGTTTTTCGAGCCAAGAAAGAAAGGATATTGCGCGAGAGAAATAGAAAACATGCCGGACCGCCAAGTTTACACTTCTACCCAATAGATGGCACCAGTGTGTCCTCTTGTTGTAAGAGATATTAAGAGGTTCTAAGGGACCCGATTTTAAGAGGTGGCAAGAGTGTGAACGGGCCTTTAAGCTGAGACTACAAGCTCCGCTTTCAGCGCGAGCTGGCTGGTTTCCGCAGTGCTTTGGAGTTAGTATACTTTGTCACGCCGAACGCTATATGTATCCCGACCTTCAGCAAGGCTGAAGCCCCTTTCCCCTTTCTCGTGGCGCTCTCCATGGAGAGACATAAAAGGGGATTTCATTTCATCTAATTTATTTACTTTCAAGACACTGAGAATTACAGAGGGGGAGTGGGGAAACGCTGATTAGCAAGTAAATACATTTGGGGAAAACGAGTAACAAAAAAGAATTCAGGTTAACTAGTTAACTAATGTTTTTCCTGAAAACATCGCAGTCGGCAATCTAAACAACAGAGGATGGTTCCAGTGAGTGGTAAAAACATTTATAAAGCGCATTCGAATTGGAATGAGTAATTCGAACTTTACGATGGCGAGGAGACACAAAGAAAGTGAAATGAGCCGTTCACGCAGTGAAACGGTGTTGTAATAAAGCGCATGAAATAAGCCAAGACGAGCGATTTTTCTGCGGACTGGTAGATCTGGGGCTGATTGACCTTCCTTGTGGAAACACTTGCCGTTCGAAGGTAATTTAAAAAAGAAGAAATGTAACGAACCTATCTGTTTTGCATGGCTTTAACTGATGTAATTAGTGAACTCTCATAAGCATCCCAAATAGATTATGCAGACTCAAGTTTAGGTCGTACAGGAGTTTCATATCAGTTAAGTAGGGTTCCGTGTCTTAAATACCGATGAACCCCGATAAATAACCTTCGAAGTAATTTTTGTCGAAACCAAGAAAAACCAAAAATCCCCCCCCCAAAAAAAAAAAGAGAAAACATCTGCGACAATTTTTTTTACTTTTTTTAGTTTGATCTTAATTTTTGTTTACTGTCCTAGAGGTTGCTTCTTTCTTTGGGAACCACATCCCTTGACTTCTGTGCTCCGCACCGGGATGTCGTTTTTCAAGTATATGGTTCCCAAGCGTAAGTTCAATAAACAAAAAAAAAAGAGGACACCAGAAAAAAAAAGAAAAAAAAGGGGGGGTGATTTTTTGGTGGTACAAATTTATAGATATGCATTTGTTTTCTGCCATTAGCCTCGATTAAACCAGATTTCTTGTCTGGCGCTGGAAATAAACACCGATTACGAAGAGGATAATAAATCCCGAAAAAAACACCCCCGGATATGAACATAAATAATCCCCACAATCGCTGAAGCTTGCTTCAGCGATTGTGGGGTTAATGAAAAATTGCTCTTCAGATATCCTAGCATCTGGTTAGCCTTGTTAGTTATGCAATCTGTGTGTGTTTCCCGTGTGAGGTCGGATGTGATATGAACTCCTAGGTATTAGCAGTCGTAATACAGTCGTCACGAAAAAGAAAGATATTAGCTAATATTAGAGATGCTAAGTCATTTATGTAGAGGAGAAATAGTAAAGGACCCAAAAACTGGACCCTGTGAGAATCCCGAAGTGACAAAAACTAAATGTGAATTAAGACCATTGGCAGTAACCAGATTTGTTTTTTTGTTTGTTTTTTGCGGTTAGTAAAAAAGAATTTATCCAATTTAATGCGCTGTGTGATCAATGTTTAGTTTACTGAGTTTCAATAGTAGTAATGTGTGTAATATATCTGATCAAATGCTTTCGAAAAATCCAAGACGTCGGTCAAGTATAGTATCAAGGTCCTGTGTAAAGCATGCAATCTGTGCTTCACATGTGAATGATTTTCGAAAACCGTGCTGAAAAGGGGAAAAGGGACCGTTGGACTCGACGAAATTGACAAAAATGGAATAAATGACATGTTCAAGAATTTTGCATGGCCAGTGAGATAGGGGGAAAAGTTCAAAGACTGTTTGTCACCTTTCTTGTGATTTGGGACCACATCTGGTAATACACCGAGCTCAAGAGACGATATGCTGGAAAGCAGAATTGATGTATACATTTTTGGTATTTTCTTTTAGAAATGACATCTCACAAGGCAGTTGTGCGCGCTTCGATTTTAACTGACACACGACAGATAAAGGGCCCAACAATCGAAGGGAAAAAAAATGTTAAACTCAAATTTCGGCGCTTTTTTCCTTGTTCGTTATTCATGCACGAAAACATTAGTTGAAAAATCGGCCACTCAGAGCTTTCCTCACCCACTTGTCCCAGAGTCACCTGATATGGCATCACAGATCTCGGTATATTTTAGAAGTGCTGTCTAAGATCTACAAAAAGGTTGTTTTTTTAGGACCACAGAAGCACCGAGAAGGACCACGCTGATGTAAAGAAACTTTGAAGGCGCAGTAGCTCGGGACTTGAAGCAACCCACGTGATTTCCGGCGTCTGAGGCGTCACTTCCTCTGCGCTGGTTTTCACGTTTCGGTTTAACTTTGTTAGTGGCATTAGCAGAAAATTCGCCAGTTTGCAGGAAACACATAATAATAATATTAAACAACGAACGATCTCTACAGATATTTCTCACAAATACAATAGATGCTGGGATATTCCCTATCTACAAGTAGTTCGTGGTTTCAGCAGGCAGCCTTCGTGCTGGTGGAACAAGCAGACCCTCGAACTCAGAGCCGCTCAGACCGCTTCCACGATTATAGTTTCATTGTTGTACCTCGATTATCCAATATTTTGCTTCGTGCATTTTTTTTTGTCGTTTGTTGTTGCGGAAGTGTTTTTTTTTTTAATTCGGTTCAGGAAGGTCGCAAGAAGGTGTTTCAACAAAGGAAAATAAAGTCGTGAATCTTATTGCCACATGGTATAGGATACTAAAAGATCAAACTGTACAGAAGTAAATAGAACTACACATTGTCGAACGCTCATTTTCTGTCCAAATGTAGAACTAGAGGTCCTCCAACCACATGCCGAAGTTTCAGCATTAACCATTATCCTATTTAAAAGTTCTAAGTGATTTTATTAATTTTCTTTTTTCTTATGGAAAATGGGGCCCATTTCTTGCCCGTTTTCGATTCGATAGCTCTGTCGGCCGCCATTTTCCAATTGATAACGGTTTTGGTAACGGTTTTGGTGTATTTTTGCAGCATTTGTACTTCACCCACTTCAAAGTCCACTATTTAAAATACTAGAAAGTGTATTGTATTGTTGATCTATTATAGTAAAAGATTACTCAAAATACCTAAGATGTAAATAAAAGAGTACTTGTTTTTAAAACGGGGCCTTGTTAAATAATGTATGTTGATATCTGTTGTTATCCTACCGAAGAGAAAAAATTGAATAAGCTTATCAGGACTTATATAAATTATATAAGGTGTATATGAGTTATTGTGTGAGCTTGTGTGTTCTAATATGTTTACTGAACCCACATATATGTTGCTGTTGTTTTCACTATAAAAAAAAGGTGCAAGTTTTTAAGCAAAAAAAATTTCACCTGCGTTGATATTCACAACTTCTAAATAGAAAACAAAACACTCCCTTACATTTTTCACCAAAAAGAAAGATATAAATTGTCAACGAATCGTAATGTGCTAAAAAAGTATCCAGAACGCGCGCGGCAAATTCCGTCTGCTAAACGCAAAAACAAAACAAAAAAACGGGGGAGAAAAAAAACAGCAAGAAATCCGTCGTTGTTCGCTTATCTGCGCTGCAGAATTTCGTAACGGCGTTTTGCCACTGCAATTAAATTGGCGTTGCAAGGCTCGTTTAGCCGAAAGCACGGGAGAGAGTTTGTCGTGATCGTCGGCCGAACGTGAAAACCAAATGTAGGACAACTTTCGATTTTTCTTAGCAGACTATCTTCGAAGGCCGCGGTGTGAGATCAACACAAAAAGGCTTAAAACGATTGCGAGCTGTATGCGAGTAGCACCGTTTCATCACTCGTCGTAAAGCGCTCTAAACAAAGTGCATAAAAGAAAGCGATCAATAACCAACGATCCATGATCAAAACGCACTCGGTCGTCGCACTGCAGACGAGAAAGTTGAGCAGACGATTTTCGGAGACATCGTCTGCCATATCGTCTGCGAGCAGCGACGAACGGTCTGATTGAATGATCTCGAATCTAGTCGTTTCCGCATCTGGCACTTCGTCGAGGCTCACGAGCTGCGTCGTGGAGTTGCTTACCTCTATGACGAGGGTAGCGGGACACTGGCGAGCTTCGAGAGAGAAGAAAAAAGGAAGCCGTCAACGATCAGAGCGGGCGAAAGGCGTCGCTCAGCGTCGAACTTCCTCTCCGTCCCAGCAAAGTCGCCCGAGCTTTCACGTCGTCGGAGACGGCACCACAAACGCACATCGACGTCGACGACGCATGGGGGTTGCACTTTTCGCGAAGCGGGGCAGCGGTTAAAAAACAGCCGCACTCCGACGACGAGCCACAACAAACTTGTTCATCGTCGCCTTCCGACAGCATCGAACAAACTTTTGCCCCCTGGCGAACTTGCAACAAGGCAGCAAGGCGGCGCGAAGGCAAGGCCTCGACGTGGGGGAGGGCGAGTCCGGACGATTCCTCATTGGGCGGATTGAGAGTGACGTCAGCCGCGTGTCGTCTGCGAGCAACAAGTGCTGCGATAGTTGCGCGCGCGTCCCATTGCCGCTCCCCGCTTTTCCTCTTTTTATCTTTTCGAGTATTTTGTCCCATCCGCTTCTAGCTTCTTATCCATCTCAACCCCGTATTTATGTATGTAAAAATGTGCGGTTCATCTGGGTTTAGCACCGTTATCTGGCGCTGATTGTTATCGAAGGAGTTTCGCGTGTCGTCTGCTAAACGCGCTCGCTAACGTCGTCTGCTAGGCGACACTGAGGAACCTCAGCCAGTAAAACAAACGCTGCCTTCCGTTGCCACCATCCCCACTTCATTTTGAAAATTGACAGATATTCGCGAATGTCAGCCAGTCAGTCAGAGGCAGTAGCGTAGTTAGGGGGGAGCTTATGGGGATTCAGCCCCTCCCCCCCCCCCCCTCTTCCCCCGAAATCCAGCCAACCCTGTAATATATGAATGCATTTTGATTTCCCCCCCCCCCCCCGCACCTCTGGTCATAAACATCCCAGCCACCCCCCCCCAATAATTTTTTTTTTTTTTTTTTGGGGGGGGGGGGGCAGCGCCAGTGGTCAGAGGGACCAAAGCCCTTTCAAGGCGGGGCGGACACTCGTGGGAATGCCTCTGGTGTTAGCTCTGCTTTGCACTGTGGACCGCGGTCCGATGAGGAAGGTGGCCAGAGCCGACAGAGGTCACTGAAGCCTGTCACCAACGAAATGCAAACACCTTGAATTCTTTACTCTTTTTTTTTTTCTTTCTAATAATGTAAAAATACGATCCTCACATCTTGAGGCTACGAAGCCGTACTATTTAGAGACGCGATAATTCCAGCTATTTATAGAATCCCTGTCGTAGAGAACAGCAAACTCGGTTTAAAACCGGTCGTCATATGCGGTACAGCAGCTGCTACCCTGCTGTTTGCGTTCTGCGCGGTTATAGCGCGCGGCTGTGATGAACCGTTTGGCTCAGCCCTCGCCAACTACCCTAATGGAATTTACGTCATGCAGGAAGTTCCAATTAACGCTGAGACATGCGCTCTCGCCACTCGGCTTATGCAATACTTCGACAAGCCACGTTTTGAGCAAAGTATTTCATAACGAACACACCAGATCAACCCTGAATGGGAAAGGCAGACAACTTGAGGAACAATGGATATTTTATTAAACAGAATGGTAATATTCTCAAAAGCTGTCAACGAAAAAAAAAAATCCAAAAAGTGCTAGGATACAGTCATTCCCTAATATTAGAGTTCGATAGAAAAACAAATGAGGGAGGAAATTGGCGTAAAACGGAATGGAAAATTCGCGCGACATAATAGCTTTCGCCGCTACATTTTCTTTTATTCAATCGCCACGCAAATCTCATTCGGGCCATCGAAACCGAAAGCAAACGACCGAATCGCCCGCCCTCGCGCGACGGACGCCTAGAGACACCTGGCGATCTCTTCGTCAATCTCGCGGTTCCACCAGCTCCGATGAACGTCGTCCAAGTGGTTGTCGAAGTCCGTCAGAGACCGGTATTTTTGCCCCTGAGCAGCGACGAAGTCACGTCCAACGTTTTCTCGGCGAGCCGACAGACCCGTTCCCTCCAACGTCCGTCCTGCGAACCGTAAACCACGAGCGGAGCCTTGTCTAGATGCACGGCGACGGACTCGTTGTCGATCATGACGAGGCAGGCCTCGGAGAAGTTCTCGGCGATCTTGTCGGCGACGCGGTAGGCGATGGCGTCCGGCGCCGAGTCCCTGAGGTGCTCGTTCGCCTGGTAGTATCCGGCGATGACCAGGCCCGAAGTCTTGCAGTACTGATCGATTTGCGCGAGCGCCACTTCCATCATCGGCGTTAGGCCGAGGCACTGGTGGAACAGCGGTACGCAGTCGACGATGTGGAGCTGTTGCTGCTGCGGCGTCTGCTGGGCGTCGTTGGTCGCCTGCTTGCGACGTTCGTCGGCTAGGAGCACGCCGTTGACCGCGTGCTGAGGATACTTGAGGCAGTGGAGTAGCATCTTGCTAAAGGCCCGAACGCCCAAATTCACATCCGCGTTGCCCACCGCCATGTTGGATTTTAATTCGATCGGGGAGTTAGTTTGTGTAGTGGCCGCATGGGGGTCGCCTCGGTGGCGCCGTGGCGCCTCTCGTAAAAGGGGCGGCAAACGATGAATTTCGGACCCTTTGCGGTTAGAGCATAATGAAATTGCTCATTTTATATTTCTGCCAGGACTACTTTTATTCTGTTCAATTATAAAACGATTGTTCACTGTCTGCAATCACTAGATTGCTTTCAAGTGACAGCATGCTACTCACCAGTTACATGCAGGCTCAGGAAACCCACCTAGGCAACGTTATTAGACCAACTCAGCTACTGAACGACCCATAGACGCCACTTCCACAAGCAGTACCTCCCTCCCCTCGTTCAACGCACCACCATTTCTTGGGAGGACGGTAGCTATGATAACTACAGTTCCGCAAGTTTTTAATCGCAGCATCTAGATGGCACTTTACTGTGGCGTCTCCAAAGATCTAGTTTTGAAATGCAGCCTCCAGATGGCGCTTCAATGAGTGGCGGGCTCTAGGTGGAGAGGGGTGGTGAACTCCTCCACGGGAGTTCCACCACGGAGTTGATCAAATAACGTTGCACCTAGGCTGAGCGGAACACAACTCGTATGCAACTCGTAAAGCATTGCTTTATTACTTGTTTTGCGTAACAGAGATCTTCCTTCCTTATATACAAGTCTAAAAGGCAAAAACCACGGTGCAAGACAGAGGCGTCTGAACGGCGCCTCTTCACCACATAACGAGCATGCCGAAGGTTCGCCCACATTTCTGGAGAACGCTAAGAGATGGAGCAGCATGCCTAGGTTAGACCTACGAGAGGCACTCAAGGAGCACTTATTCTGACACACGTTCTCAAGGCCGTGCCAGAGTGCCACGCAACGCACAACCGCACCAGCGCGAAGGCCCCTAAACCAAGTGCTCCTACTGGGAGATGCGGGAAGTCTAAGCTAACTTTTGCCGCCTCTGCTGGCCATGTTCATACGCTTCTCTATTCTTCCACCGTTGGCAAAACTGTGGGTAAAACTAAAACAAGCGTTTGTGTAGCTTGAATTTTGCACTCTATTGTCAAGGCACACGGAGTGGCTTGCCGCACGGGTGCAGTGCGCGAGCAGGGTACGAGAAATCTCGCATGCTTGCTTTAATTGAAAAAGAAAAATAAAGAGCCAACTTGAGACTGAACTGAACTTATAAAAGCGTCGCAAATCTATGTACAGGCACGAGGACGTATCGACGACGCAACAGGTCCAGGAACGTTGATTGCAGGAAGCGTTTGATCGATCGGCGCTGATCGATTGCCGTCCGCTCGCCTTGTTTCCGTGGTGCTAGGTTGCCAGGTGGTCCTTTCATTTTTTCACGAATCCTTTGGTGATCTGCGAGTAAATTGGAGAAAAAGAGATCCCTGTTATAAGAACAAAGTAAACTATATTTGCGGGCATTATTCTATTTGAGTACTCTCTCCTCTTAACCTCGCTACCAGGTTATAAAATGCCTCGCAGCGTAATACTGCACTGTCACGTGATTAGCAAACATTTTAGGTTGATTTCCTTCCTCTTGCAAAAAATACATATAGTCACACCGCATCTCGTGTAGTCTTTGCCTCCTCGTTAAAAGGCTCCTGCAACAAACCGCGACTATTGGCTCTGCGTGCTGTGTAGGCTTCGTTTAAAGCTCGTACTACTGCCCGACTAACGATTCAAGACCAGCGACGTGTCGACGCCTGTCGGTACGATCTCCGCCATCGTGACGTCCATTTTCAGCCCAGGGACAAAGTATGGATCTGAACACCGATTCGGTACTGCGGGCTCAGCGAGAAGCTCCTCAAGCGCTACATAGGCCCCTACAGGGTTCTTCGCCATCTGGGGGAATCGAACTACAAGGTGCTGCTTGACGTAACCTGACCATCAACCCGCCGACTGCCACTACCCAAGGTTGTTCACGTCGTGCGCCTCGAGCCGTACTACGCTCGATAGGATTGTAGACGTTTGGTGTTTAGTGCACCACAAAGTTTTTTTTTTCTTTCTTTTTTCCTAATTAGGGGAGAGTAATGTCGCATTCTCGGATACAAGCGGCTAGAGTAGCGCGTTGGCCAGCGTACCCGGATCTCGCGCGGCAGTGCCGGGTTCGAATTTCAGCCGCGAACCCTGTTTTATTCTTTCGTTAGTTTCTGGAAGGATCCAGAAAGAACGCACAAGTTCCTTTATTTTCCGCTAGTGCACGGCGTTATTCTAGCACTTTCTGGGTGGTACACAACGTATGCTATAAAAGAGTGGGCCCGTGACTGCAGAGGGGCCGTCTTTCACCAGCAATTGATCCAGCTATCTTCAACGAAACAGTACAGTGATGTCTCATTAATATAGACACCTTCCATCCCCCAATAAAGTACCCATAATGCGAGTTACATATAAACGAACGTATTTACCCCGTTTGCCCCCGAAAATGTTGCCTACATGGCATAATGTCTATACTCACGAGGCCCGTTTCAATGAGACACGACTCTACGTCCAAACTGACTCAAAAAGGTGGCAAGATGGGGTCTAACATTAACAGCTTTTTGCTGATAAGCCCGAACTACAAGTTACGTGCGATTTGTTTCTCGGGTGCCAGTTTCCGCCACTAGATGGCACAGCATGATCATTGATCGATCATTAATCTAAAGTAAAACATGAAGAAAAGAATTGCCCAGGCGGCACAAGTCACTGCCCTATACACAGGGAACAGCCGTCATGCAAAGAAACACACCAAACTCAACACAAACGGCAAAAAGCAGGCGAAAAGCTGTACTTGCCACAGAGAGAGAAGAATTTTGCTTTCTGCACAGGCAGACGTCACGACACAGTGGCCTGAAAGGAAGACGGGACGTGGCAGACAAAGACAAACAGACGGACGACTTTCGTGTCAAAAGACATCATCACGAAACGACAGACAAAGAGCAGTTGACAAAAAGTTTCAAGATACAATGGCAATGGTACACCAGTAAATGACACAAATCCAAGTTGATTACCTGCTTGCAGGTCATAATGACAATTCCTAGGCACACCTCTTGGAACACCTAACGAGACCAGAGGCTATGCCAAGAACACTTGGTCTGTGGAGTCCATTGGGACATTTTAAAAGCCGATGTGGCTGAACGTTGACCTTCAGCAAGGTCAATAATACAGTCTAAGCTCGTTATAAGAGACCTTGATTTTGACCAAGGTTTTAGTCTGTTCTAAGAGGAGTATGTTGTATGCAGATATGAAGTTGAGTCAATGGTACATAGAGGAAAACCAACCGAACTTCACAAATCGGTATGTTATATCCAAATGTCTGTTGTAACCAGGTCTGTTGTAATGAGTGTAGACTGTACTGTCTCCTCCTTTCTTCAACTGAGGGAATCGAATGAAGGAAAGAGGGCACAAAGAAGAAGAACATGGCCACATGTACCCTCCACTGGGGGGGAACCAAACTCTCGCTCATGAGAGGAGGGGTGAAAGAAGGTGAGAAGAAAAAATGAAAGCCGTTTACAACTCCCTGTAACGCCGAATTAGAGCGCAGCTTTGAGGAGGAGGAGGGAAGGGTACTGAGGGGTCAGTTGACCTCGGGGGGGGGGGGGTCAGGTGACCTTGGGGGTCACATGACCTGGGGGATCACGTGACCTCGGGGGGAGGGGGGGGTCACATGACGATGACGTCATCAGTGATGGTGACGATGATGATGCGGATGCCGATGACGTCATCGGCATCCCATCGTCATCGTCACTTATGACGTCATCAGTGACGTCACTGATGACGTCATCCGCATCGTCATCATCACTGATGACGCCATCGTCACATGACTCCCCCCCCCCCGAAGGTCCTCCCGAAGGAACCCGAGGTCCTTCCGAAGGAACCCGAGGTCCTTCAGAGGTCCTCCCGAAGGAACCCGGGGTCCTCCCGAGGTCCTCCCGAAGAAGCCGAGGTCCTCCCGAAGGTACCCGAGGTCCTTCGGGAGGACCTCGGGTTCCTTCGGGAAAATTTACCCATAATGCACCGCGCGGTTACGCCGACGGACGCGACGCTGCCAAGTTGGAAACGGGCGCCTAAGAGCTGCGCTCTAAAACTTAAGTGGAGAGAGTGATGTGTATGTAGCACCCTCAATGCACGTGGAAGGGGTTCGATATGGCTAAGACACCACAGAGAAGATGCAGAAAGGCAGCTACCTTCGTAAGCCACCAATGGCGTAGCCAGGGGAGGGGCTTATGTACCTTCAGCCCCCCACCTGTCCCTAAAAATCCAGCCGATCCTATAATATACATGTGTGTATTTGGAGGCCTGCAACCCCTTCCCCCCCCTTTCAAGAAAAAAGAAAAGTTCCGAGCTATGCCACTATAAGCCATTGAAATGTGTGCAGAAACTCAGTAAATTCAGATCCGAGCAGGGCCAATGAGTGCTACATTAAACGTTCCAATGCACACATATGGCAAGGACTCCAAAGCACAATGAAGCAGGGGCACAAAGTCGGGAAACACTGCAACGGAGCACTCATATTCACATGCTCACACCCTTTACAACGCATGATTCTGGCACTGTATCTACATCACTACCATTTGTAGCTTTAAGCCTTCTACAACCAAAAAAATTCAGAGAGTGAATCAACCCCCTTACATGTGGCATGTCCACTACTACACCAGCGAGCAATCAGAGTTGCAATGACGGCGGCGATTACAAATCTGAAAGTGCTCACCTAAATGAGAAACCGCGCACACCATGGGAGGTGTTGCTATTTGTTTTGTTTTTGGCAAACCATAAATGTTACGTTCGTGCGGTGTTTCGCTTTTCTAGGGCTATTCATAGTTTGAAATTAGACGCACACACGTGATACGTACGAAATGGTCGCTTCGCATGTCGGTTGCTCTGGCTGTAGTGCCAATCAGAATGCCAGTTCTACCGATTCAAACTTTTGAATTCGACGCTTCTCAGAATTAAACTGTGAGAATCGGAGCTTACCGTCCGACGGAGAAGCCCGTCAAGTACCTCCGGTTCAGAATCTGACACCGCCGGAATGTCGCAGAAGTAGGCGTGCCAAAATAAAACCAAACAGAAAAGAAGTGACCACTTTTTGCCTTCGATATTCCCATTTGATGCTTCTAAACCTGAACAGCTTGTAAGCACTCTACGTGCTCCCGCCAGATAAGTAAATAAAAAAATGGCGCACTGACCCTTTCTTTATGTACAATTCCTTCGAAAGCAAAACCCGACCACAGGGAGACATTTTAAGGGAAAAAAACTTGACCGTCATAGGTTTAAGCACCGCACAAAACACCGTGTTCTGCCTGAAGCCGTCCCTGAGACGATACCGACCTGTTCGTAAAAGGACCAGGCCATCGCAGTCACCAAAGTCCTCCGCAGCATCCTCGGGACAAGTCCGCGGAAGTAACCCACAACGCCCTCTTCCTGCAGGCAGAGCGATCGCAACGCATCAGGAACCACAAAACCACCAGCGGCACTGCCGAACATCTCGCGACACATGTTGTACGCCATCACACATTGTGAAACGTGAGCAATTTGTCTCCATTTACTCTGCAGAAGAATATGCGCGTGAAACATTTTGGCAGCTAAAACCCGTATATTGAACCGCACTATCCCACTTCCCTGCGACGCGTGTGTGCCATGGGGTGAAGCCCTACGCCCAAGCTACCGAGTGCACAGCCAGCAATGCAGGGAAAGTCGAGCTTCCCAGTTCCGTCGCTGTGCGCCCAATTCACGAATACAAACATTCACTCGGGCGAGCTCACTCAAGCTTGCGAACCACTCGAACTTAGCAACACCCCATTGGAGTCGCAATAAAAGAATTTAAGGCACTCTTGTTTTACTGCTTAAACATCCTGTGCCATAAAGCATTGTCAATGTATTGAGTGTTTCAGCGAAGACTTTCGAAAACTCCTATCAATAGAGTGGATGAGAAAAAACAAAAATCTTTGCGGAAACAAACTGCAAGCCACGGCGGATGTCGGGGAATGCAAAAACATACACCATTTATCTCTTACCAATTAACTTTCTAATTAGTTAAAGTAAACATATGGTTGCAATTAGAAACTTTCTGAGCATCACCAAAATCTTCCAAGTCAGTCAATATTAGGAAGACAAAGCACGGATTCGTGGGTTTTTGATGACGCTCAGAAATTTTCTAATTGGAACCCCATGCTTATTTTTACTAATTAAAAATCTATTTAGTATATTTCAGTTAGTTATTTAGCTAATTAGTGTGTTTTCCGCTATTCCCGACGTCCACTGTGGCTGGCAGTTCGAACAAATTCGTGCTTGAGAAAAGCCATTTTTATTTCTTCTGTTCTAGCTTTTTCTTTTTTTTTTTCGTCTTCACTACGACGAACTTTGTTACGACGCCGTTTGTTGAAGCCGCACGGCGTGAGCGTTGATGTGTCTTGACGTGACGCACAGCCCACCCAGAGAGAGCAGAGAGGGAAAGGGCGGTGGCGACAGTACGGCCATACAAATTCCACATCCGCTTTTGTGAAAATGCACCCTGCATTAAAACGGGGGTCAAAACCTACTGACGACGGCACACCTATATTTCTAGCAACTACTGACACAGTTTTGACGACCTCGGGGGAACGGGTTGTCGTGGCAAAGCTTCAGGCACAAAACACTGCCAAGGCCGAGAGAAACCTCAAAGCTGACAGTTATAGTGTTTCCTCGTGCTTGCTCTAATTTGTCCTTTAACGATGTAGTACTCGTCTAAAAGAATCTATCCCAAGCCGCTGGCCGCGAATCCTGATCACTGTATGTATCGCTATTTGTATTGTTTTGGTAAAAATAAAAAAAGGAAGAAACCAACGACACGAGGTGACTGGCGTATGCGCTCACCTTTGCGATGAGCAAGATGGTGCTGGTGATGCTGGTGAACTTGGTCGGGCAGAGCTGCATCTGCGTCTTGATCACGTCCGCCGGCTGGGTCACCCCCGACGCCAGCAGCCCCGCCACCAGCCCACACGCAAAGTTGGTGGCCACCACGCTCGAGCTCTCCTTCAACCCTACGGGGGACGGAGAGAGACAAACCCAACGTCTGGAGTCGCGTCCAAAGGTTCACGTGCGGATGTTTGTCACTGCCGCGTGACCTGCCACACTCTTCCACTTGGTAACTGGTGTCATCTAGCTCCATGTGTATTCGAGGGCTCCGTGGGCCACCATTTTCCCATTTAAGATTTCAGAAAATAAATTACTTATAATTCTCAAATGAGGTAACAATTAGTTCTGAAAGTTTGGCATTAGGTTCTGACCACTAGCGCTACATTTGGGAGGAGGAAGAGCGTTTGGCAATGCACAGTTTATTTAGAAAACGCTGCAAAATTTTTTTCGGGGACACCGTGTACTTTATTGACCCCGCACCTGCGCTTGTTATACACCAATCAATTCCACCAAAACGCATCCCTTCGCGCGCGAGAGTGGAGGTACGAAAAGGTGAAAGGGAGTTACACAAGTTCTCGTTACACCTTCAAACTCGACCCGAATCATTTGTGAAATTCGGGTCGCCAAACTGCGGACCTATAAAAACCGTAAATCGAGAACCCAAATTATACGTTGCACACTTTATTAAGATGCGTGGTGACAATAGACCCTTTTCGAAATTCAATCTGGTGACTGATCACCCTCACCATCTCGGTGTATCGCATCTGTGCCATACTAATCACGGCTCTTTTGAGGCTGATGGAGGAAAAAGGTGACGATACTGCCAAGCGGACGATGAAACGCTACCGAGCGGACGACATATACGAGGCCTGTACGTTCAAGACGTCGGTACAATGTGATGCAGGAATTTGATACAATGGATGCATAATCCTTTATCTCAAAGTGTGGTCCAATCAATCTCACGGCACAAGTTTGGCTCTAAAGACTTTTGATGGCAGAAATTTAATCGAGGCATTTATGAGTCATTGATTTGTACTGTTCAGTTCTTATTTTCACACAATCAAAGCTGAAACAAATCAAGAAAGAATTGCGAGGTGATTGAAACCAATTCTCATCTGCCATCGATGTGCAAAAGTGACGCCGCACGACGAGCTGCAGTTTCACGAATGTCACTAGTTTTTCGAAAGTAAAACTACTTTTTGAGCTGCCAGATGACACTGAATTTTGAAAAAGGTCTATTTGAATGTTGGCCCATCCACTTCAGTAAGTTTAACTACGATGTGCAACCTATAGACTCGACAACGAAGAAACCGCCGAACTCTGTCAACGGGGAAAAGCGCGCGGAAAGGGCTCAGAGTACATACTACTCACTTTGTGGAACGAAGCGCTTTGCCTGGAGGTAGAAGACGAGGTAGATGCCGGAAAACGGGCGTCCCGCACCAGCGTCGGAACCAGTCCGCTGTAAAGTCCTGCACGGTCCGCGAGAGAAACGGTCGGAACACGAAACCACTCCAGAGTTCCGCAACCCCGTGTCTCTTCGTGTACGAGCAACCGTGTAGAACAAAGAGATGTATTATGGGTCGAGCTCGTACAAAATGGTTAAAAAGTGCAACAGGACAACAGGCAGAAAGGAAGCACTGAAACAAACTTTGTGGTTTGTTTCAGTGCGAAACCAGCCAGCGTGCGTGACTTTGTGCCGTTTGTGTTACGGGCCGACGTATGTAAAATAACGGACGCAGCCACCGCGGAAATTGTAGGATAATTTGCGTAAATTATTGAAAATAGGAATGGGTACTTGTACACCATCTCGGTATTGAACGGAGCACGATTCGAGTCTGTTGCGCGTTATTGCAGAAAAAATTGTTATGAGAGGACCCGCGAGACTTTCGCACCTCTGACTCCCTCCTTCCTGTAGATGTCTCTGGTTGCCTCACTCATCGTCCGGTAGTGATACACTTGACTCTGAAACAAAGACACCTTCTTAGCAAACCCCCACCGGCAGAGAGAACAGCAAACAAGTTTGTGGAAGCCCTATAGCAGATACCAGCTATTGTCGTAACACTAGGGCTGGGAAATTGATCGATTAACCTTCTGACTGACCAATTAATGCATTAAATTACATACAAAAATTTCATCCGGTTTTTTGGTTGAGTTTAAAAGCTTTTTGTAGAAAGAAAAATTAATTTTCCTTTTAGGAGGCAGCAGCGTTGTCTTCCATTTTAGCGTTCCATACAACTGTATAACAATGTCAAATATTTCATATTTAAAATCGTGTACTCATGTTTTTTTCTTTTTTTGTCGTTATTTCGTGGGCAGTGCAGCGTCGAGTTTTAAATAAGGCTGTACGTTCTGCCATTAATGACAGCGAAAAAAAATAGTCAAAAAATGAAGATGTAGTTTTGAAATTTTTCTTTTATCTATTATGCTTGCAAGTCAACAGAACCAATTGATTAGTTATTCGATCAAAGGGCAGCAACAAATTGGGTCTAAATTTTTAATCGACGCCCAGCCCTGCGTAACACCAGAGATGCCTCCATTTGGTCCTTCGTTCCTCCAAAAATCACAAAAGCAAGAGTTCCGTATTGTGCTGTGCCAAGCAGCAGACGAGTACAGATGTCAACATTGTCGATAAGACGTGGACACTCAACGCCACTTCCCTACGTCGAGACACGCTTCCGCAAAAGTCAGCCACAATAGCTCCAAGAGGCCTCATGCCTGGAGTTGAACGACCGGGAAACCGGCTGATGTTTACAACCAGAAGCGGAAGCACGTGTTGGCGCTAATCTTTCGAGGGCGAGTTTAAGGCTACGCCTGCAGAACAAACGCAAGAGCACACCCATCAGACCACCCAATCACCTGTGGCGTTGCCCGATAACGGTCCGACCAAACCGTTCAGAGGGTCCACGTGGTTGCGTACGCCGTTGTTGTTTGCGAGCACGCACAAGGTATCACAACGGGGTCCGATTTTAGTCGCGGCAAGAGCGAGGTTCGATTTGCTTCTCGCGGAGCGAGCGGAGATAGCGTCCGTAGATGGTTTGTCCGCTAATGCGAGCAAAGAGTGCAATTCGTATCCTACGAAGCAACGTTCAGATGGAAATGAAACAAGAAAATTCTGCATGTCGTCTCCTAACACGCCAGAAAAAAAGTTTGTTTGCCACGAACCGAGCGCCACGGCAAAGCAAGATTGGATGCAGGCTGAAATTGTGATCGTACGCAGCTATTTCACGTTGGAAGCCATTGACAACCTGCGCTTTGGTTGCAAATCTCAAGTTGTTTTGCTGCCGTACACAAGCTTCAACCGATGAATGAAGGACTACTAAGGACAAGCACATCAGAGGACGTAAGACCTGTCTCGCCATGTGCGTGTTGATGAGACGTTGTCACCAAAATACTGCCATATTGTGAGCTCGAGAATCAGTCATAAATGTATCATTAGTTGATTATGCGCAAGCTGTAGCGTCACGTCCAATCAGCAGGCGAGAATGCTCTCGCTCTCGCCTGGACTAAAATCGGACCCCAGACGCCATCTCCGCGAACAAATTAATAGGACGCGCACGATTTAGGCAAACTTTATTGCGTCCATGTGTCTAATACAGACATTGGCTACCAAAGCAGTCAATTTCTCTTTTCTTTTTGTCATGCTTAGAAGCATTTTAACGTGACGGCACACTGCACGAAATACTCAATGTAAACCCCAAGAAATGCTTATGCAGCTGAAGTCAGATCTGTTGCGTGATTATTTGTGTTAAAGTTGGGAGACAATTTGGCCAGTACAGTGCAATCGCCTACATGGGTGTTCTCAATGCACATATACGTATTCGTGATTAAACCAATTCCTAATCTAGTGCTCTGGTAAGAAGCAAGAGAGCCATGGCGTTCCATTGTCGTCTACAATACTCTGTTTCATGATAACTTGGTGAACTGTGGAGGCTAGGGCCCCATGACCCAATAAGAGCATCGTAGCGAGGCACGTGACCTGACGTCAAGGGAGCATTTGTGTCACTACGCCCAATGCGAAGCCCGGAGGAACCGGCTGTCGTCTGCTAGACAAGAGTAGCCTGCTCCGAAACCAACCAACTTCGGATGAACGTCCACCGCAACAACATATCCGTCCACCAAAATAGCGAGCAATTCGGGAACAGTTCATGGGACAACCATAGGCAAAATTTAGCAACGAATCTCTGACGGGTGCTAACGCCAGGGCACAGGGCGATGTTTTGAGCAGAAATGGCCCGACTACACAGCTGCAATCGCCGGCGATCGCAAACGGCCACAGTGCTACAAGAAAAAAAAAACTGAGCAGATACGGATGTGGCGTCAGTTTTTGGCTTAAATTAAATTGAAACTAGTCAATTTGTGATTATTTATTCTTTACTCTTCATATATTCTCGTTACAGATGGAATCGCGCGAGTTCAATTGCCATAAAGATAAAAAGAAGCTTAGAACTACTTTTTGTCGCGGAGGGCTCCTTTGCTTTGGCGGTAACGAGGCCCCGGTGGCCTCGACCATGGAGCGTTATCACGTGCCTCGCTCCGACGCTCTTATTGGGTCGCGGGGACCGCAGCCTCCACAGTTCGCCAAGTCATCGTGAAACGGAATATAAACATGCGCAGGAGAAACGTCAAGTCAGCAACAATAGCCAATTTAGACAAACGTTCCCTTACCGTTGTTTTAGCATACATTTCTTCAAACAACGTCGACACGAAAAACAACCCCAACCTTACAATAACAAGTACTTTCGAAGCGTTACCAACAAAGCAACGACAGATTCCTTTTTGCCTCTTCACAAAGAAATGCAACACTTTCTTTTTGGAACCAGCATTTTAATTTTAGTTGCAAATCAACAATATACTGCGGGGGAACATTGCAACATCAAATTGTCGAGTATTTTTTCTAGTCGTCCTCGCATTCAAAAACAAAGCTGGAAACCCTCTCGGCAGCAAAGAGGCAATCCTGTGGGACTTTGCAAACAGGTTAAATTGGGAAAGGAAGGAGATAGAGCGGACATCTTATCTGAAAACAAGGCAAACACTCGTCCCATCTACTGAGGTCTGTAGGTACGGGGCATAATGGTGTTCACTCTGCAAGCTACGTTTTCATCGAATTCGGTTGAACCATAAAGCAAGTTTAAAGCACAGTTTTTCTTCTTTTTCTGCATGTCACAATGAATGTGCGGTAAAATATAAAAATTTCGTTGTCACAACCTTTTGTACCCTTAAGTAATCTTTTGATTCAAATTGATTGTCTGAAAAGTCACATGTTCCTAAAAGCGGCAGTGTTACAAACAGACTCTAGGCCGCAGCCAAATACATGTGTGACTCAGCAGTTTTACTGCCACAATTATAAACTTAGTTCCTGATTTACTATAACCATGTAGATCAAGTAATTAAGTGAACCAACTGATCGATTGATTAACCAAATCACTTAACACGGTTCACTGGGTTTGTTATCAATCATTACTATATATTCATGATCCAAGCAATGTATTAGATTGATCAGTTACTTATCATGAAATCAATCATCTGGACAATGTTCATGCCTAAAAAGTTTTAGCTGGATATATGTCAAATCATCTGCTTGGGTGAGTGTGCTAGTTATTAATAATTATTAATGACTGCATTTGTGATTAAAACAATATGCCTAATCAATCAGTCACTCTAATCAGTAAAATCAATCATTTTGACAATGTTTGCCTTTAGCAAAGCTATTGGTTGGATAGATGTCAAATCATCACCTTGGTTGACTCACTAAATTATTAAAAACTGCTAAGTGATATATTCATGATCCAAGCAAGATACCCAATCATTGCGTACCTGCCAAGTTCAAAGAAACCAAATCCAAAAAAAATATTTAGGCGTTTCTGTTTTTTTTAAAATAATTATTGACAAAAAATTTACATGAAGACAACTCTACTATTACAATTATATTCCACTGTTTATGCTAGCGAGATGTAGCTGGGCCTCCCTATCATTGCAGCCGTCTGATTGCGACGGCAAAAGCTTCATGTTAAAGTGCAGGGAAGGTTATTTGCGCTTTCCGGAAGATTTTTCTGTTAATTGTACAACCGTACAAACTGGCCTAAATTCGGCTCCCGAATAATACGGATGACTTGATTCAATCACTCTGATCGGTAAGATCAATTATCTTGACAATATTCGTTCTCAAAAAAGGTGTTAGCTGGACGGACGTCCTACCACGCTGCCAGCAACTGACGTTCGCTTGTCTGGCGTTCCGCGTTCCCCGTTGGCCCCGCATCAGCTCACTCAGATAACGGGTTGGAGCAAAGATAACGAGGAACTCCTCCAGCGTGCGACCAACGCGGTACGCAGCTCTTGTCACTATCCGACCAGACGTCGCTATCTCAGCAGGAATTTCGCCGAGTCATTGTGTACACTGGCGTGGCTGTTAGCTGTCAACAGTAAAAAGCAATGCGTGGGTGGAGGCTGCCTCGCAGCTATTGAAAAAAATCACAACTGCAGGGCTGTCTCACGAAAAATAATTCAAAAAGAGTCATCAAAGACCATATCCAACAAGAGTACTTGAAAGGGTTTTCAAGACACAAACAAATCCACTGAAGGGACATCCAAAGAAAAAAGTTGCAATGAAAAGTATCCAATAAAGGCTGCCAACTAAAAGACTCCCCAAAAAAGGCTTCTTAGTAAATGAATCTCCAATAAAGCAGCCACTGGAGCGTGTGCACATATGAAAAACTCCAGTTTAGCTGTAGTAGCGCTCTGGCTCAATTCCCCCGCGCAGTGTGAACTAGTGTTGGCACACCTCAAAAGCTGACTGATCTCTCACAGTCCAAACATCCTATGTCTATTTTGGTTTGCGACAGCATATCCAAGAAAAGCTCAGTTCACGTAACAGACATTATTTCCTATTTTTCCTTTCATTATCCCATGAACAGAGAAGTATGCCTAGAAGACATTATCTAAACAACATGGCAGCAATTAAATGGCCCCAGCAACGGCTGAAGCAATAAGTTGAAGCACAACAGATTTTTGGTGATGCGGCAAATTTCTGCCGCAAACAGCTTTCAGTGGAAATGCTCTGAAAAAGCTTTCAGCACCAAAATTTGAAAATTACGTAACATTATGAAGACATGAGTACCTTCCAGGAGCTATTGCCACTAATAATTAAAACACCAAAAGTTTTGGTTGAACTGCCATGCTTTTGCTAAAGATGGCAGTTCAACGTTTACATAAAACTTCCCTCGCAAGATCCAGAAGAATTTTAATGACAAGCTCTATAGCACTGGGCACCTCGGTTACAGGAGCTAGATTGGGATACCTTCCAATCACCACGACTCACTTCAAATCTCGTTTTGATGACGGTGACAGGCAGCAAGGCGATGCCTGCGATGGTTCGAGCGCCGATACCCAAGAGCATCGCCTCACCAGAGCTGGGACTGTCCAGGCTGCGGGGAAGGTACTATATTAAAGAGTGTTACATTACGAATGTTCCCTAAAAAAATTTATACTACAAGGTGTTACATTAAATGATGCCATATTATTGCTGTGCCACTGAAAATCTGGTGTATTAAAAAAAACATGTTACATAAAGTGTTTATTCTTACAGCCATCACACCAATATGACAATAGCATTTCCTATATTGACCTTGTAGTGCATAGCACCTTGTAACTTATCCCAGCGAATTTTACTCTCCCCTCATAACTCTGAATTTCACGGCACTGGAGCGGCTTCGATAGCTCGTAGCATCCTACGCAATCCATTGTGAGGTCTCTCAAATCATGTTTCTGCAATGATAACAGACTAAACATGCAAACTACAACATTAGAAAGTATAACACTGAAATTGGGTCCTTCGTAACTCGAGGGACACTGTCTCCAGCGAAATAGAAGGATATTTTTCCAGGCACTTACTGAAAGCTAGTCTTCAAGAAGTGAAAGGTACAGAAGTAGAGTCCGACCCCCGGGACACAGCGAACTATTGACTGCGTGTCGGGAAAACAAAAACAAATTAATTGTCATAATCCAATTTCTTAACCTTTCCACTGCTCAAAACTCAGCACCTATCAAAGGCTGGTATTCCTCAACAATTCAGCATCCATGCTAAGCATGGGCTGAAATAACGGCGCAGGTCAAGGACAATAGTCGATCCTTACTTACAGGCACCGTACCCTTCCAGAGTCCAAAGACCTTTTCGTTCTTGACGACGAGGGCAACATGCCTCAACATGCCTGCTCTGCCAGTCTGCCTGCAGAGTCATCGAGATACTACGGTTCAGACAGACAACCAAAAACAGACGGGATGTCATTAGAAGTCCGCAACTCATGGAAGCGCACCCATCGGTCTGTGGCTGCTGAAGCCTCGTCTTCAGCAGGTCCAACGGTTGGAACAGCAAAGTCGAGCACGTCCCACTCAGCGATCCAGCCAGGAATGACTTCAAAAGAGGTGACTGCAAGAAGAGCAAGGTACTTGGCGTAAAGGCCATGGCTGATAGGCTATAGTTTAGAAGTTATGGCCGAAAGAAAAGCTTGATGGTTGTGGGCCCGATCATCTGATTAGATCAGTTACTAACCGCTCGACTGGCAGTGTGCAAAGGAACAACGCAGCACACGGCCATCTCAAGTCTTTTGTCTTGACGGGTGGTACTCAGTTGGTCGAACGGCGTCTTAGCGAATGCCGACTTTTCAACAAAAGACGCTTCAGCAAATGGTCAGCCGCCGCAAAGCGGCGTTTACGGGGAGGGGGGGGGGCAGGTGGGTTTTTGAGATTTTTGTACTGAGCCGCCACAGACTGTCGTTGTGAAGCAGCGTGAATGCAGGCGGGGGAAGGGGGGGGGAGGGGGGGTGTTAACATGGGCTTGAGTTGTTCACTAAAACCTCATTCGCTCATGTGATATGGACCCTGTCTTGTCGACTATGTGTTTATTAGTCGCAGGCTTGATGTTTAGTAGCAGTCAATAACCACTGGTAAGCACATAATTACCACTGGTATCCAACATTCAACATGGTTAGTTTGTTGCAGTTGACCAAGCCAGCTTGCTGTCTTCCAGCTGTCTGGTGGGCTTATACAACTGAATAACTTATTATGGGGGCAGCCGAGTCCACTAGCGCAGAAAAACTGACCGGCAGAATTGTTGGCACTGAAAGTCAGCAAACAGCAAAACTAACACATAACAAAGTTGCTCGCTTAATTCACTTAATCGCTTCTTGATCACTATTATGAGCTGATTAACCGAAAGGAAGGTAATTCCCCAAATATTGTTAGCGGACGTTGACAGTCACAGCAGACGTGGTGAAAGGAGTGTTCAAAACGTGCGATCAAAGGGGAATATATGGATGAACGAGTGTTGTTAAATCAACACGACTGGCTGATTAACCCAAACCACGGCAGGTTAAGGCAGCGCGATAACGGTGGCGGTATTGGTTTGTTGATAAGAAAGGTCTCTCACGCTGACGATGAGATCTGCCATGGTGTTGTGGCCGCTGTGATCGCCGGTGTCGGACTGGCTCATGGAGCCCGCCAAAGCGTTTTTTCAAGGGGAGATAGCTTATCGCCAGGAAATCGCCATCGTCTCGTTCCGCTCGCCCATTCGCCCTGGCCAGCAGACACGCCAGATAAGCTGCACTCGACGTCACTTAGCAGATGCTTAGCAGTAGCAGACGACGGTCGTCTGCGAACAACCCGTCGGCGATTGTTCGCGGGGAAGGCACTACGGCACCGCAACGGTCACATCTCCGACTGTTTCTCACTGGAATGTAACCGGAACGTACGACTGTACTACGCGCCGAACACCAGCGAAGCGCGGAGAATCAGCGAAGCCAGCAGATCCTGCTGTCATGCTGTCGTTTAATTTTTCTACCAACCCCCGTAACCCTCCTAGGGTTCAAATCACGTGTCATTTTGTGCCAAGCTGACAGGCAGTCTAGAAACGTCACGAAGCTTATTCTGCCCTAAAGGAGTTAGCTGCATTTGAAACTTGGATCACAGAACGAACATACGAACACGATCGTTCGCATTTTTTGACGGTTTTGCGCGTTTTGCGTAATCAAGGCGAAACAACCGCACCAGCAAAACTTCGTAGCTTCTTGTCATTCCCATGCTCTCGTACGTCAAGGAAAAACAACTCTCCGATATGATATACGCTCTTTAATAAAGAGAAAAGTCAAAAAATAAAAATAAGCAAAGATAAGATTTGTGACGTCATAGTGACGTTAGTGATCACGTGAGGGCTTTTCTCGTTGTCGATGGCCGTAGGCTGCCGCGCTCTTTCTTGTACGTACTTTTGAGAAGCTTGCCGCCGTCTGTAACTGGAGGCTTTATAGTCTGGTCGGGGTATACGCCTTATCTGTCTGACACACATTGGCTTTGTCGTCTGCTACGCACATCTGACCAACGCTACTTGGATCTGACTGAAAAAAAAATGAAAATTATTCCTTTCTGAGCAGTTGCAGCGTAATGCGTATCTCCCGCGTGATGCCCTATTTCTCATCTGCATCGAAGACTCTGGCAGACTCGGCAGAGTTAACTTTTTGACATACAGATTGACGAAGCTGCTGCTCTTTTGTAAAGGTGTTTTGACCATAAAAAAAAACGAAAAAAAACTGACTATGATTTGACGTTGAAAGTAGACTTAAGGAGGTGCAATAAAGGGAAACTTCAACGAAATTTGAAATATTCCCGTCGTGTTCAAAAATAGGTTGAACATGATCCACAATATCCATAAATGACAATCGCACGTTTGTATTTTGATCCTGGTGGCTGTATTTTTCGTTATAAACGGCCCACTCTGGCAAGCGCTCGGAGAAGGCCCAGTTTAGAGCATGTGACATCCAACGCAATCGTGACTTAGGTCGTCTCGAGACGAGCAAAGCTACGGCGAGGCTGACGTCGAGAGGATGGCCTAGTCGTTCCAGCCACCGAAGCGGCTGCTTTTGTACGAATTTTGAGTGACGGGTTAATCTTCTATAATCTTGTAGGGGGACAATAGCGACTTCTGCGACACACAAAGGGATTCTCGGGAAGAGGGGAGTTCCTCCTTCCCCCTTCTCTCGTCGTGGCCGGAGGCGAGACGACTTCCGTCACTAGCTGTCAAGGTTCCTAGACGAGCATTACAAACGAGGCGTTAGCGACATCCACCAGGTGCTCTTTGCTAATCGTTTAATTCGTTTTAAAATTCCTTTTCGAGACTTTTTTAACAAGATATTGGTATGTTCCATGTGATACTGCTCTTTTGGAGCGCATATAGACCAAAACAATGATAGTACTATCGATAGTTTCGATATTCGCTAGTAAATCTGACTTCGATAGTCAAAAAACTGTCGATAGTACTATCGATAGTCGACTATCGAAAAACTATCGATAGTCGACAATCGAAAAACTATCGATAGTACTATCGATAGATCGACTATCGAAAAACTATTGATAGTACTATCGATAGTCGACTATCGAAAAACTATCGATAGTACCATCGATAGTCGACTATCGTAAACCTATCGATAGTACTGTCGACGGTTTACTATCGATAGTTTTGCGACACTAGTACTAGTTTGCGTCGCTCCCTCTTCTCTCTTTCTCGCTTTATTTTTTCAAATGGGATACCCAACTAGCCCAAGCGCTTAAGGCCCTGTCACACTGAGGCAACACGACGGCAACAGCAACACAACAGGTTGTCTGACAGTCGGGCAACTTGTTGCTCGCTCCCCGTGTTGTCCTACAAACCTGACACATCGTGGCAACAGCAGCACAACATGGACGACAGCTAAAATGTTGCCTCGGTATGACAGCTTTCGGCAACAAAAACAGCAGCAACTTGTGTTGGACAACGTGTGTTGCCTTGATTGCTGACTGAGCGAATTTCGGACCAGCAACACGACAACATAGATAGCTTCGATGGCAGAGCTAGTTCCCTATGAATAACGTCGTACTCAAATGAAGGCTTGGAAAACGTTAGATAATAATAATTAAGGCTGGCATGCAGCTAAAATATTTTTATGAATGTTCTTACTGTGTAATAACGGAAAGCGATTGTCGAAATGGTCACAGCTAGGGTCGTGAACGTTCGGACTGGTGTCGAAATTAGAACAGTCGAGAGACCAGCTCACATTACTGCTAGTGAAATAAAATGGCATGCCTACTCACCCTTTGATAAAGTATAATAAAAATAATCCTGGAAAGCGAAGATTAAAAGATCGAAGCATTAAAACGACCACTCTGATAATGGTTGTTGATGTTTGGAACTTGGAAACAGCCGCTACCAGACATCTGATTTGTTTCAAAAATACCCAGGACGTTTTGGGGAATGAAGCGATCACATAGCAGGCGGTAGGTAAAAGCGTTGAAAAGTTTTATTCCACCGATTGTTATGAAGGCCGATCGTGTCGGTGTCGCAGTTTTGAAACGCTGTCAGTTCAGCTCAACACCACGCTACCAAAGACGCTTTAGGGTACGGCCGGTGTTTACTCAATTTTACAGCAAAATATGAATTGCACAAAAGAAAGAACCGGACAGAAACACTTCATACCGGGTTGCGCAAATCCCGAACATTTATCGTCGATCTCACTTTCCTTGGTTAGGGCTATCTGCTTTGTCAGCGAATGAAGAACAATTTGATAAAATAAAGGGCGGAAAATACTCCCCGTGTCAAGTTTTCTAATCACAGTCACTGGTTGATGCCGTCCCGTCATAATTTCCGGCCCTTCGAACGCACAAGCACTTTGCAGAGTCACATTTCCAGCGACGCCGCGCCGCACACGAACAAAGGTAAACAATCAAGATGGCGGAGTGTTCCTCGTTGTTCCTCGTGCTCGTGTTGTTCCCGCCGTCAGCGCGGTATGACAGGGTTGTCGGACAACAAATCGGACAACACGGTTGCCGGGCGGCAGCAACATGTTGTCCGATTGTTGTTGTTGCCGCGATGTGACAGGGTCGCCGGCAACACGATTTCCTTGTGTTGCCGGATAGAGTTGACCAACTGTTGCCTCAGTGTGACAGGGCCTATACCATCCCAACTTTGGTTCAGCTTTCAGCGATGCCGAAGACGGGAGTTTGGACGAAGAGAGGAGGAAGGGAGGCGAGCGGCGGTGCCGCATCTGTGTTCGCTCTAGTGGTGCAAAACTATCGATAGTACTATCGATAGTATCGATAGTCGCTAGACATCGGACTACCGATAGTAATAAAACTATCGATAATGTCGCAGAACTATCGATAGTCGACTATCGAAAAACTATCTAGTACTATCGATAGTGACTATCGAAAAACTATCGATAGTACTATCCAAAAACTATCGATAGTCGACTATCGAAAAACTATCGATAGTACTATCGATAGTCGACTATCGAAAAACTATCGATAGTACTATCGATAGTCGACTATCGATAGTTCTGCGACACTATCGATAGTTTTGGAAAAACTATCGATAGTATCGATAGTCGATTTATCGATAGTTTTGCATCACTAATATAGACCAAAAAATGAGCGCCGACATTTCGTTGTAGTATCCCTTTAACTGAAGAGCCTGTAGGTAACATTGACTGGCAACAGAAGAAATAAAACAAACTCTACGAGCTTAATTGTTTTATTCTATGGTGATATGGTGTTTTCTGAAAGCTTTGCCCCACTATGAGTGCTTTGAAGTTAATTAGAACTGTAAATTAAGGCAACCGAAACCAGATTCTCAACTTCCGGTTGGGAGGTTTCGTTATAAGCGATTTTTAGAAATGTTTAATGAGATAGCAATTATCCTCAGCTAAAATTGTCTGTTTTGTATGTTTAGGCAGCCTTGGTGCTAGTGCGTCTCGGCGGGTGCTCTACAACCGTAAGCTTGGGGTCTTTGCACAGTAGTGATTACACGAACGCGTGCCGGTACGAAACTATACGGGCAGGAGGTGGGATGCAAAAATCAACCCCATTCATTACGAAAAAAAGAAAAAAAGAGTTATGTTTATTAGTTTTAGAAAAGTGTATAGATTGATCTACCGATTGATTGACAAAGAGATTATTTTTTTCCTTATTTTCTGGATTGTTTAATAAATTTTCACAATTACCCACAATATAATTTCACAAATAAATTTAGGTGCACCACCCAGCCGAACTTTTGTGGTAAATTGCAGTGTCGTACCATGTAAAAGTGATTTTTGCGATTTATCTGTTTAGTTCTCATAATTAAGATGTCTCGTACGTCACGCTGCTGTCTGCCTGGCGCAGGCGCAGACACCTCCCGCGCATCTAGGTTCTGCGCATGCGCAGTGCCCATACCTGGCCTTCCTCTCGTGCTCTGGATAGGTATAAATGGTGCGTAAGATGTCGATCGTTTCTGTTGCAAACGATATGCTAAAAACGTTGCTTTCATCAATGAAACCGTCGAAGCAGTCAGCGCTTGTTTTTCTCTTCCTCGACCTCAATAGTGCTGTTAGATGTTTGCGTACGCGAGATAAACTGCGCGCTGAACTCGACCTTGCGGTGTCCCAGATCTATATTTGTATGGGCCTTCCTTTTGTTGTACGGGCGTGTTTTTGTTACTTCCGATCGCAGAGAGAGCGAGACGCTTTTCGTAGTGTCTCTGTATTGTATACTTTTCTTTGCCTCTTCTAGTTCATGGCGACGCTACGACGCGCCGGAACGATACCAGCTAGAAGACAAGGCCTACGCATGACGTCATGGTCGGTGGTTCCCCGACCCGCCCAGTGCGGCAGACGCCGCGTCCGTCTTGGCACGTCGCCGCGTGTTGTGTTGTGAGATGCTGCTAGGCGGCGCTGCGTGAGTCCACTAGTGATGACGTTTAGGGGGAAAGGCCTTGTTTTCTAGGTGGGCTGGAGCAAGGTCGTCGGATCGTCAACAAGAGTGGTGTGACCGACGTTCCGCCAGTCTGCTTTTTGGCGATAAATCGTCGCTCAAGGTCTCCCCCCCCCCCCCAAGCTTATTGTCGAAAAGAACTGCCGTGGACCCATAAGGACAACTGTTACGTCATTCATTTTTTTTTCCTATTTTTTCACGCGGAGTCAATGCTTGTACGTTTTCGGGTTTGTCGGGCTTCTGGAAGTGTCTCGTTTAAACCATGAAGTGAATTTTGGGCTGAGATCATGGTTTTAGATTGGGACTCTACTAATCGCAGCTTTTCGGTTATTTGAAGATATAGCGGACTCTTTCGTACATCCTTTCCTTCAAAATGCTCTCCGCCTTTTCACTCTATGATACATACGCGGAACCAAACCACGTACGTCATCACTCGGACGTATGCGCTCGTCAACAATCAATCCGTCGACGAATATTTAGATTCGCGTTCGTAGCCGCCGAGTGCCCTGACGGAACTTTCCATCACTTGCGAATGTCAAGTTCTTTGGTGTGCTTAAAAAGCACGGTGGAAGCTTGGAGTCATCGCACCGGTGCCCAAGCATGCCAAGACCACGTGATTTCGTAATTCGCTTTGAGTTGAGGATTAAGCTAAGGAGGAAGAAATTGAAAAAAAAAATCATTTCATGGCCCCTTTAATGGTATCCGGTGTTTCAAAGAAAAACAACAATGTGCTTTTTTGTGTGTATGTGCTGCAGGATTTTTGGTTGTCATCTATTTTAGTGCAAATAAACATTTTCGTTATCATTTATTGTTGGCGCAGTGCGGGCAGCGTGGCTTTGGTGGCTACGTCACTAAATGACTAATGCAAACATTTATTTCTATTACAAACGGGGCGTTTGTAATAAAAAATTTTTTGTTCAGTTAGAAAAACTGAAAAAATAAGTCACAATTTTTTTTGCTAGTTCTTTGCCACTTTGATAATTATTAAAAAAAAAGCAAGGTAGAGCAAACAGTTTTATGGATGCGCATAAAGTATGCTCTCAGCTCTTATAGTAAAAAAAAAGGTCTAATTCCACACTTTTATGTTGTTTTTCTAGGGACACAAAGTAAGACCTCGAAAAAAGAAGACAATGTGCGTGAAATGTTTCTTTTTTTTTCTTCTTTCATTGTTTCTAGTTTCAAGCCCGACATCTAATCTAGGAGAGTGCTGTCCGTCTGTTTATTTGTATGTTTGTTTATTGATTCGCCCATACAAGGGGGTCCGCAGTGCCTCTATAATAGAGAAAAAAGAAGAATAAAAGGAAAGGGGAGAGGGGGGGGGGGAGGGACGCTTTAGATAAAACGCTGCATATAAAATGCTTGGTCATACAAATACGCGCTACACAAGAATCGAGAGGGCAATATCTTAAACTTGGCGAGCATCTGCAGTTTCACAATCACTAAATAAAAACACATTTTTTAACGGTATTTAGTTTGTTTGCACATGAAGTTTGTACGTAAACCTTGGTAACTCGTCGCATTGAAACCGAGGTTGTTCGTTGTATCACCTTTTTTTTTTGTCATATTTTCGTTTTATAATTTTATCTCGAAAGAATAACCAATAAAATACAAATTCAAGAAAAAATTGAACGTCATCTAATAGTTTCACGTAGCGTTCCGGTACCTAGTTCGGTAATTTCTGTCCAACTCCAGGTTATCACTTGCGCAAAGCTGCAAATTATGGCTAAAAACTGTAATTTATGACAGGCAAAAAAAAAAAAAAGGACATTTGACGCGTCGTCTGTTTTTTAACCAAGATGGAGTCGACGCGCGAGCAGACGACGCGCCTAGTTTTTGTTTCTCCCAGCAGCCACTACATCGAGAAAAAGGCGCTGCGGTCGCAATGCGGCTGAGAGGAGGTTGGGAAACAAGATGGGAGTGTGCTAGGGAAACCGTGTTTCGAGCAGCAGTAGGAACTTCTGTTTGGTTTGTTTTGGCGCTACCATGCCCTCTCTTCGGCGTGGAGCGTAGTCGTTATCGTAGGTAGTCACGTAGGCGCCGTAGTGATTACAATGTAGCGGGAGGGGGATTGGCCCCAGAAAAGAAACGAGAGAGCGATTGGGAGGCGACGGCAACAAAAGATGGCACTCAGCCGCAAGAAGCAACGCATGAAACAGCCCGACTGGCTCGAAAACGGTGATGGCAACTACAAGACCAGGACGTTCGTCTTCGAGTCGCACAAGGAATCTCTTACGGTCAAGATCCTGGAGGTGATGATGCCATTTTGTGGCCGTCTGCTGCGGGGAAGGGGACGCTGCTCGAGCAGACGACAGATCCTGGTTTCGGGCTCTGCTCATACCAAGTAGCTCCGATCTTAGAGCGTTTCCCGGATATTCTCTTACAAAGTAACCTTCATGCTACAGAGTCTCGTGTTTTGCTCAAATTAAATGGTGTGTTTTTGAGAAATTAATAATCTACGGACCATATCCACTGGCTAGCAGCTAGTGGAACAAAGACACGCGGACATGAAATGGTACCAAACGTAAAAGAGGACCAAACGATAACGGAAAGACATACACTTTGCTTCAGCGTTCATTCATGCTTGATGTGTCAGTGATTAAGCACTACAGCACACTGCAGGCTTTGTGGGATGTGCTCTTGCCCATAATGGTGCTGAACAAAATGGCACCATCCTAGCTGTATCCAGAGGACAGCTAGGTCCATTGCGTAAAATTTTAACCTCCCATTTTTGGCACATACTTAACGTGGATCGTTGCGTATTCATATAGGTCGGAAATTATGATTGGCTCACAGTGCTAAAGCTACCATCTTTTGCAGATGATGGACCCCAGCTATGGGATGTACGTCTGGCCTTGCAGTCCTGTCCTGGCACAGTACCTCTGGTTCAACCGAGAACACATCAAGGGCAAGAGGATGCTCGAGGTAACGCCACGGCTCTGTGCAGAATTTTTTCAATTGGCCTTGACGTAGCGTGGGCTGGAACCATAGAGTTAATATAATGACCTAGAGGAAAAGGTCCCATACATTTCAGCTGCTTTAGAGTGGTGGGGCATAGTTGTGGACATTGGTGGTCCCGCCAGAAGCGTATTGCTGGTGGCACTTTGACATTCACGCAGAACCAGGTAAACATCACATCTAAGGTCTGTATCTACCGTAAAATACTGAGCATCCATTCCACAATAAGTGGCTACCCCTCAATTTTGTAACATCCGGAAAATACTCAAAGGGCGTGTCTTTCCATATTGTTGACCTAAAAAGCGCCGATCCCCAAGTTTTACGGGGGTCTATAAAAGCGTGCGTCCCTGGCATCAAAATGATCTCTCTTGCAGATTGGGGCCGGCACGGGGCTCCCGGGCATCCTGGCGGCCCTGCTGGGCAGCCGGGTGACACTGTCGGACTCGGCGCCCCTGGGCATCAAGCACTGCCAGCGCAACGTGGAGGCCAACGGCCTGACAGCCAACGAGGTGCCCGTGGTGGGCATCTCCTGGGGCCTCTTCAACCCCGCCCTCTTCCAGCTGGGCCCCATAGACATCGTCCTCGGCTCAGACTGCTTCTACGACCCCAAAGGTGGGTGGGACGCCGAGTGTCCAACGCCTCGCTCGCCAAACTCTCTTCGAGGGAAGTTTGCTCGAGTTGTGAAGATCAGTCCAGCTGGAGGCGGATTATGAAACCGGTTCCGGCTGAAAATGTGGCTTAATCCGGCTGTATAAAGCTACATTCACTTTGCACCAACGTGCATGCAACGAGGTCGTCTCGGTGGCTCCGAGGCAAAGCGCCGGCCTACGGTTTCCAGGTGGCGGGTTCGAATCCCAGCCGAGGTGCCCGCAATATGCAGAGATGGCGCCGTGTACCGAGCTTTCGGTTGCACGTCAAAAGATCTCCAGGTGGTTGAAATGAATCCTCAGTCCTCCGCTGGGGTGTGCCAGATGCCCTTCGTTGGTTTGGCTTGTAAAGCCCCCAAATTTGACTTTGTGCATGCGATGAGCTTCACCACTTTGCACCGACGCGTGCACGTCGAGCTTTACCGCTTCGCACCGGTGCATGCGTGTTGCGCTTCACCACTTTGGTCCCTTGCATGTGCATCAGAGTTTGCAGCTTTTGCACCGGCACACGCGTTACAAGCTTCACCGCTTTGCACTGGCGCACATGCATCGAGCTTTTCCGCTTCCCAGTGGTTTGCACCCTTCACTGCTCTTCACCGAGGCATAATCGTCAAGCTTCACCACTTTTCAGCAGCGTGCTCAAGGGAGTGGTTGACGCAGAGGACCATCTCTGTTAGCTAGGTGGGCTCAGAAGTTTGGGATGAGTGACTTGACGTGATGGGCAATGACTTGCGCTCATTTTGCAAACTTTTCAAAAGCAGCAGCTTGGCGCTTATTGCAACATGGGTGCATGATCAGGATTTTACGGTATATAATAAACGAAAATTGTTACGTTATAACACTGATACACGATGCACTACACTACGGCAATAAAGTTAATAATATAGTAGTAGAAAACGTGTCACAATGCCGATAGCTGACTATACTCGTTTTCACCTTAGGAACTGCAGTAAAAAAAAGTCTGGCCCCTCATGGAGCACTACTGATTTCCCCCTCTATGTGGCGAATTAAGATATATATATGGCACATTTAAGATTAGATATATGTTACCTTATCGGGACGTAAAAGTTTCAAAATGCCAAAAGCATTGCTTCTTCCTCTAACAACCAAATCTTGTAAGAACTACTTCGCATGCTGTGTAGACAATGCACAAAACTTGATGAAAATAATCCCTGGGGAAGGGGAACAAGAGGGACAAAGGACAAACACAAATCTCCAAACACAGATAGGGGACTGGTGCTGCGACCGAAAAACGCACATGCAAGGGACTAAAATCCGCCTACGCTTGCACCATTGCATTTATTTGCATCATAATCGTTACCTTAAAATGCAAGACCTTTGTTGGTGTTAGACTGGTGGCAGCTGATAAAACCCGTTTGCTCTACTAACGTCTAACCCCTGGTTAGCTCAGTTGGTAGAGCACTCCACTGGAAATGGAGAGGTCTCTGGTTCGATACCCGGACCAGGCGGATTTTTTCGGTTGCGCACCAGTCACCTAGCTGTGTTTGGAGATTTGTGTTTGTCCTTTGTCCCTCTTGTTCCCCTTCTCCAGGGATTATTTTCGTCATTCTTGTCCAGCTCGCTTGCACCTTTGCATTTAATTGCATTATAATCACAAAACTTACTTTTTTCTTGAGGTGACAATGCGTGTAATATCTAGCACTGACAAAGCACAAATCGTATATGTGTAGCAAAGATTTCATTTTAAAGCAAAACTTACTTTATCAAAGAGTCGTTACACTGCATTAAAAACTAACAAATCTTCTCTGCCATAATTACTGTTTGTCCACCATTAATATTGTGAAATGTTATTTTCACAATATTTACTTTTTCAGTGTTGGGAAAGTTACATCTATAAAATACAAAGTAAATTAGAGGTGATGTACTTCAAGTAAATTAGTAATTACTCTGGGTGCAATGTACTTGAAGTAAGGTACTATAAATACAATGTACTTTCAAAGTAAACTACAAGTATTTTTTAGCACAATCTTTCATGATGCCCTTTCAGTGACTTTCTTCAACTGGTATGCATTACATAAGGGTTATTCGGGGATCATACATGAAAAAATACAGAAACAAATGCACTAGGATGTTGCAGCTACAAAGTAGCTGCACTTGCATAATATGTGAAAAAATACAATCCGATTTGATTTTTAGTAAAACACGTGAAATAATAGTATCACGAAAGACAAGGTGGGCAACTCCAATCAAAATTGGCTACATATATCAGGTGAGCATGGTCGTTCCAGGATGCTAACAAGAGTTTAGGTCTGTCGGGAAGAAAAGAAGATTAGAACAATAGTGCTATCAGTGATCACGTCCACATGGCGTGAGTGGTTTAGCCGTGGATGACTGATCACAATGCTCAGGATGTGTAAGAAGCAGCGAGAATGCCGTAGGGAGTGGGCAATGGTAAAGGCCTTATGAAACAAACTTATGTCTGTATATTTTACGTCGTGCATTGAGAGTTTGGATCAACTAGCTGGTCGTTTGAGATGATGAAACACTAACATCGTTTAGAAATAGTCGTCTAGGATAAATCTAACAACAACGATTCTTGGATACAATGTACTTATCAAAGTACACTCAGGTAAAGTGTTAGCACGAATCTTTCGTGTATGCCCTTATCAAGTGATTGTTTAACTGGTATGCATTTATAGCACCATGGAAGGGAAAATGCATTCAGGGTGTATAACCTACGTTTTCAGCTTCAATGGACAGAAAATAGTTGATTAGAAGTCAAGTGTGCCAGTCTAAAGTAGTGATACTTTCTAGAAATAGCTCAATCCAGATGTCCTCGACTTCTGAATGCACCGTTTTCAAGATCACATGGCTTGTTGCACGCAAATTTGAGTGTCTCCCCTTAAATGTACTAGGAGAGAGCATGACGTCAGCCCGTAGCTTCTCAAGCATTAATCCTCTCGTAGAGTTGTGTTTTCTACTTACCGTAGAATACCGTGCATCCGCCCATACCCAAATTTGTAAGATCTGAGAAAATATGCACAGTTCATTTATACATAGAATTGATGACCGGACAAGCGCCCATCCCCCATTTTTTCATGGTTATCTTAATATTTTGAGTGGGCGCTTGCCCGGTATTTTACGGTAAGTTTATGAAAAAAAAAAACAGTGAGTGCTCAGGTGAGCTGGTGATAATTAATCATAACGTGACACCTGAAATTGTGGTGCAAAAAAATTACAGAACTTTTGAGTAGAAGGAAACGACAAAATATAATGCCTCAAAATATTGTGACATTCTCCCCTGTTGTCTTTTTCTTCGACTTGAAAGTTTAGTTTTTAGCATCACAGTCTCAGGTGCTACATTATGATTAATTTTGCTCTCCTAATATTTTAACCTCCTCGCTTGCACTGACTGAGTGAGAAATAGCGAGAGTTCGAAAAGCCACGAGGAAGCTGCCCCCAGAACAAACAAAGCGATGCGTCGTCTGCTCACGTTTCTGGTGAGAGTAGGATATCCCTCAACATGTACGTGTTTCTTCAGATTTGACGAAGCATAATTTTGCGATACAAATGTAACAAAACTAAATTGGGGAATGTACTTTGAAGTTGGGAGTTGTACTTTTCTCGGAAAGAAGTACCAGAAAAAAATACTTGAAGTAAGGTACAATTACATACTCAGAGAATGTACTTCAAGTAAAGTACAAGTTTTTAAACCCACTTGAAGTAGTACTTTAAGTACAATATACTTAAAGTTCTACTTTGCAACACTGAATCTTTATAGGGGGAGGGGAGGAAAGGGGGGGGGGTGTGATGGCATCACATTCATAATTTATGAAGCCCTGGCCGTTTCACGCAATCTTATTTTGAAATTAAAATATGATGTAAGTTGATGCATACCTTGTCTGGATTTGTTCCTTGAGCTTCAACAACTTGCATGCCCTTCCTTTGCAGTTGTCTTTTTCCGTGAGTTGTGTAGCAATCCAACCCTTGTTGCGTGAGCATGTGATAGCCATCTTTCATGTGCTGTCATTTCAGATTTTGAGAACATCATTGTGACGGTGTCATACCTACTTCATCAGAACCCGCATGGACGCTTCTGGTGCACTTACCAAATACGCAGGTATGGATGCAGTCCCTGTGCTCCACTGGATCAACAGATAAAAGGGAAAGACCAAATTTCGCTACGAGTCGACGTCCACCTAAGCCTAATATAGTCAAACGCCTTTATAACGAAACCCACGGGACCGGTGAAATTTTTTGTAGTACAGGCAACTTCAGTGTAGTAGTTGAGCGCAAAAAAATCAATCGCACGGAAACCGAATTTGTGCATTCGCGTGTTGATGTACCTGGGCAACATTCGAGGTGTTTCAGGAAAAAGTATAGCGCCAAATATAGTGTGAGCAACATCAGAAGTGAGGTCTTGCACATTGACAATCGACTTATCAAAAGGGAGAACGGCAGCCAAGTCTGCTAGCTAATCACAGCTCAGAACACATGGGGCGAAAGCTAGCGCCGCAGAATCAGGGCATCTTGCGCTCGTTTACTGCCTTTTCTTTTCTAGATGAAATACCGACACATGTTCGTGTACTCACCACCGCGTGACGCAATTTAAAGACGCCGGGCTAGCCGTCGCACCGCCAGTACCGCCACTGGCAAAGTATACAGCCGTGGCACCGGGCGCTCCTTGCTGCAGACTAGTTTCCTGCTGCCCAAACTTAAAAGGGCTGCGCAACGATTTTCTGACTTTGGCCAATTGACTGCGGAAATTAATCTGCAGTCAATCTATGGAACGAAGAACAGAAAACCGTATTTTCTTGCGAGCACTAGTTTTTATTAAAAAATGAAATAAATCGAAGATCGAACTGCCCTTCAACTCTCCGCGTTGCCTTCCGAGTGACGTTCTCTGGGGGATCACGTGGTTTCCTTTTGGGTTCTCTCTAAGAGACCCCAGCCGCTTCCTCCGCGATTGCCTGCTTTTAAGGGATTAGCATCGTCAAAGGTTGCGGCGAGCATTCGACACAAAGACGGTTCACCACAGGGCTGATGGCGAGTGTAGCAGCGGAGGGGAACAGGTTTTGTTGACTTCCATGTATCCCCCAGAGACGCTGTCACTGTAGTTCCCATAACCGCCTCGCGCGGCTGCAGAGCAGCAGATATATTGTTTTTTTTCTTCGCGGTTACGCGGCGGAATAGCAGTTTTTCGGGGCAAGGTGACGTGTTTTTGGCGGGCTGACGTCAGGTTCAAGGCATGTATAGTTCTAGGCGACAGGCATCGTCACTACCTGCCAAGGTTCCTTGATGGGCATTACAAACGAGGCTTTAGTGGCATCCACCAGGTGCCCTTTGCTAATCGTTTAATTCGTTTTAAAATTCCTTTTCTTGTCTTTTTCAACGAGACATTGGTGTGTCCTACGTGATACTGCTCCCTTGATCACATATAGACCAAGAAATAAGCGCTGAGATTTCGTTGGAGTATCCCTTTAAGAACTATTTCGGTGAAAAAAACCTGTTGACGAGAAAGAGAATATATCTCTTTCTTGGGGACAAGTGTTTTTCACCGTTATAAATGCTATATGCATTCACAATCTCGGTTCCTGTTTTGACAACATTAGGCTTAGGTGGACGTCAGCTCATAGGCAATTTTCGTCTTTCTCAATTAATAATAATAATAATAATAATAAGTTTATTTCCTTTTTGCGCTCGAACAAAAAGAGGAAGGCCGGGTAAAAAGCTGCTTTCAATCAGCTTGACAAGGCTTGACCTCCCTCGCACACTTTGATAAAAAGCGGTGGAAAAATATTTTAACAGAATGTACCGCTCATAAGTTGGTGAACTGCAAACCGCGAAGTTTAAATATCAAGTTATGTAACTTATACTTCAGTATCCTTGGTAATCTAATGTTTCTATTTTCAGATTCATTAACAAGTGACGGCAGTGCAGTGTTTAAAGATGATAAGCCGTAATTGGTGCGTGGAGTGTTGACATATACCAACTCTCACCATGCCGAGTTACAATTTTTTCTCCATACCTGACAACACGGAAAGGAAAAAGTTGTTATTTTGTTTTATTGCTCTATTTGTATACACACGTGAGGTGGTGGTTACCGATCATTGATTGACATAATTTTGTATTTTTTTAGAATTCACCCGAAGCATTCAAAAAAGAACATGTCTGCTAAAACACAAACTACTTTTTTTTTTCTAGAAACAGCCGTGTTAAATTTTGCTTTATCGTTAGCAGAGGCAGACTTACCTATTTGCTGCCCTAAGCAGCCTTTAACGAGGGGTTGGGAAAGGGGGCGTAGTTAAGTTTGGAGTTAAAATATTCAAAAGTAGCTAGATTTAGAGGTAGAATATGCAACTGCCTACTCTGCCTATTGGTAAATCCGCCCTGGTCCTTAGGTGCCAAACTTAGTGGCAGTAAACATAGTGAGCACAAACCAGGGGGTGGTATAAAAGATACTTCACTCGCTCAGGGAACGCGTGGCGTGTTTCGCATATAATTCCAACAGCTTTACAAACGTTTTCCGCGAATATACTTCACATGCTCATTCCAGGAAAGAGTTCCTGTAAAAATAACACCTAGGCTTTCAACAGATTTTGCACTCTCTAAAGGCGAAAACCCGAGCATATTTAAAGGAAGTAAAAATCGCCGATTTCGTGGCCTCAAAGTTGTTAGTTTTTTCTGTATTTATTTTTTAGCCATTTGCCTTTGTCCAGGAATACAGGGTCAGCAAGAACAGCTGCTACCTTACTTTCAATCTCAAAACATGTACTTCTTTTGATGAAAAGAGTCGTATCGTCAGCATATAAAACAAACATAGCATCTGGTGCATAGGCGTAGACTATGGGGGGGCATCGGGGCTCGTGCCCCCCTGGTGAGATCCGGGGGGGAGGGGCCGAGCCCCCTCCCCCGTTGGATCTCGTTTGACCTGATATTCTGCAGCCGCAGGTTTTATTTCCATGTATTAAAGAGAAAAGAGTCGTGGCCGAGCAGATTACTGCTTCAGAAGCACAGGGGCCTGGGTTCTACCCCACAACTTCGCAGCTGGCACAAGCATTTTGTTTTTCAGATTTGTGCTCACCGGCGCATGCGCCGTGGTACCGGCGATGAACACGCAGCTATGCTTGCACGGTGATTGACATTGACATACAGCGACGGACACATGGCGATATACATACGCTGTAAAATGTACCCCCTAAAATAAACTACTGATAATTGCCAATGTAAAAAAAAATTGCGCAAAAAAGTGCCCTCCCCCTTCTCTCCAAAGAACTTATCAGCCTGCCCCCCCCCCCCCGGGAAAATGGAAAGTCTACTCCGCTGATCTGGTGTACAATGCTCAATATCATTAACAAACAATGTAATCAATAACGGCCCAAGCACGCTCCTTGTGGAACTCCAGTCACAGGTTTGTCTGTTACAGAGTTTTAATAATTTGCACTGACAAGTTGTGCGTGATGTTGCAGGTATGATTCAAAACGTTTAAGGGCGGATCCACAAACTTTGTAGTGCTGTAGTTTTTGGGATAATATGTTACGCTTGAGTAGATCGGAGGCTTCTGAGAAATCGACGCACATACCAAGACTCAGGTCTTTGTCTTTGAAAGATTTTAAAATTTCTTCTTTTTGCTTTAGCAATGCTGTTTCTGTCTATCTCTGTTTTCGTAAGCCGCATTGAAAGTAGAAAGTACCGAATGTTTTTCTAGATAACAGGAAAGCCTATAGTGCATTATTTTTTCACGTCCAAAGAACTGATAGTAAAGAAATCGGTCTATAATTTTTAAACAAATCTTTGTCCCCACCCTTGAATGTAAGAACGACTTTTGCAGCTTGCATTAATTTGGGAAAGACACCAGAAGAAAGGAATGTATGAAATATGAAGGTTAATGCAGGTGAAATCGGTACATCAAGAAGTAACTAGATGGCTTTAGTACTATACCTCAACGTGGCAAATATCTCTGCTCTGTCCGTCGGACTTAAAAATTACTCGAATCTCTTGATTCAAGTAGGTAATGTCATGTTCTCAAACTTTAGTGTTCTATCCCAACCGCTAGCGTCAGACTGTTGGAGTTTGAGCTTTCTGCGCTGCATACCATAGTTTATTTATCCGGGCCGAAAAACGCGGCGCTTTCTCACGAGCGCCCAGTACTTCTTAAAATCAACTTTTATGGCTCTTGTTCGGCGTGACAGCCAGATTATGCGATAGACGAGGTCCCGTACGCACACGCTACATGGCGGCGTGCGAGCGTAGTCTCACAGCCCCGACCTCGTGTGCCCCGCAGTGCGGACTACTCCCTGGAGAGCCTGCTGAAGCAGTGGAACCTGGTGTGCGTCCACGTGCCCCTGGAGAACTTCGAGGCAGACTCTCCCAACCTGGCCGGGTCGGGGCTGCCCGGCCAGCACACTGTCGAGATGCTGGTCATGAGCGTTGACACCACGGTGGAGCCAAGCGCCGCCGACAAGGCCAAGGCGTGAGACCCGCCCCTCCCCCAAGCACCGGCGTCGACGGTGCCTCCTTCCCGACGTACCGCCAGCGTTGCACCCACAATGTTTTGTTTTTTCACGAAATGCCGTCGACATTGTCCCCGACGTACCGTGGACATTTCCCCCGACAAACCGTCGCCATTGTCCTCGACATGCTGTCAACATTGCCTTCTCACACAGCATCAACATTACCCCTGACGTGCTATCGACATCACCCCTGACATACCATCGACATTTCCCCCCACATACTATCAACATTGCCCTCCAACACACCATCCACACTCCACACTGCCCTCGACGTACCATCAACATTGCAACATTGCCCCCCCCCCCCCACGATGTACTGTCAACATTACCCCCCAACATACAATCAATATTCCCTTCCCTCCAATATACTCTTAACATTGCCCTCAATGTACCATCAACATTGCCCCCCAACATACCATCATTATTACCCTCTGGCACACCGTCAACATTGATCCGCCATACCTCAACATTGCCCTCCGACAGGCCGTCCCGACATACCACCAAAATTACCCCGTTGCTTTTGGTCGACCTCTTCTCGTAAACCTGTAACGTCACGGTGTTGTTCATTTTACTTGTACGATGCTAGCATCAGCCTTCGTCATGGCGACCTTTCGTCATGGACTCTAATGTCGTCCTTGACCTTTTTGTATTGTGTACCTTTGATGTGTCACCTACCCATGTTTGTTTGATGTGTCACCTACCGACATTGGCGACCATTTCTTATAGATCTCCAGCACAATCTTCTAATGTTGTTGATCCTTGCTCATAGACCGCCAACCGGTGCAGTCGGCCTACTACCGTAGGTCACCTACGGTGGTTGTAGTGTCGGTTAACCTTTCTGCTACTACTGACTTCCAGCAGTGGCGTCCTTTACTGGTCAGTTGCCAACCCTGCTAGTAGTGGCTTTTTCTTGTAGAGATCAGCAATTCCACTCATGGTGTTAGTGACCCTTTAACCGTCCACCAGCACTAACTAACTTTTGAATAACCAACTGTCTCCAAGGTATAGTTCCAGCTCCAACCACTACAATTGGCCGTCCTTCTTGGACCACCACCGTAACCGACCCATATTTTATGTAGACCACCAAGGCCACATTGCCCCATTAGTGGTTCCTGTACTGCCCACTAGCAACAATTGACTTACTGCCCTCCAGTGTCTACTGACTTGACCTCATCTACCTCCAACAACACCGTGCCACCAGGGTTAGTGGCCTTCTCACGTAGACCACCAGTGCTGCACGCAGCCCTCCGCACAAAGCTCCCAAAGCCCCTGTAGACCACCATCACTGCTCGTGATATTGGCAGCCCACTGTTTGTAGTGTTCGTACCCATTCCACAAGCAAGTCACGCACCGCTTGATATCATTCGCTGCGTCGGTGGCGTTTTGTTGCCGGCACGACGTGACCAATACCGCCCACTCTCCTTCACTCTTCATCAGTGTTCATCACTTTCCTCAACCCTAGTCACTGGCCGACACGCATAGCTCTCTCGTTGTCCGACGAGGAAGTAGTGCGCAGCTCGTAACCGGTGCAAAGTTTCTCCAGTCGGCCCGCCAGCTTTCGAACCATTGGAAACAAAGTTGCGGCATTTTGCCCGGCAAAGTGATACAAGGTTGTTATTGAGCGCACACCTCAGTTTGAAGTTTTGCCTTGTGGCAGGCAAAACCTCGCTCAAATCCCCCTCAATCATTCACTCCAACGGGTCACCTTCTGATGATGATGATGTTGGTCCCCAAACAGTGTGTGTGCTGTCGGTTTCTCGAGTGCTCGCCCGTCCTCCAGTCACCCTGTGCCCTTGCGGACTCCCACCTTTGCAGCGTTCACCGTGCAGTCGGGAGCCCTTTGCTAAATCACTGTCCTAACTTCGCTTCCTTCACTGGCCATTGTCTTTTTCTAACCTGTTACCTCGATCGATACATTGTGTTGGCCTTAATGTTAGCTTCCAAGTTTTGCCATCAGCAGTGACCTTTTACGCTGGCCACTAACTTTTAGAATGGTAAAATACCAAGCAAGCATTTACCCAGAAGTTGGCAATAATCACGGACAAATGAGACGTTAGATCTAAGAGCAGAAAAGCAGAAGGGACACATTAAGGGTCGGCCCTTGCTTGGCCCTTGTTTGATCAAGCCCAATTCGTGCCAGCGCATTTGGGTAAAGTTTTACTGCTTCACACCGGTGTGCATATAAAAGCTTCACCGCTTGGCACCGGTGCGCACAATGTGTGGGGGCTTCACTGCCTTGCACCGGCACGCATGTGTAAAGCTTCACCTCTCTGCACCGGTGTGTTTGGAGAAGATGCTGACACGGATGAGCATTTCAGTTAGGTCAGTTGGGCTTAGAAGTTTGCCAGGGTGGACGCTTGATGTGTCCTTCCCTTTTATTTGAAATATCTAAAAAGAAGGTGGTGGGCACTTATTGTTACATGGGCGCACGCTCGGTATTTTACCGTAAATGCCGTTTCCAACATTCTTTTTTCCTCCGGTAACATTGACACACAACGTTAGATCTCAAGGCTATTTTAACAGTTGTCTTTAATCCTGGCAGTTTATCTGTTCTAAACTTAGCTTCCGACATCTTTTTCGTTGCTTCCTCAAATGTTACATTGGCCCATTACATTGGCCTTCATCATCAACCTCCACACTGACATATGTTACAGGCCTCTTACATCAACACCTTTGCTTGAGTCGTTTTAGCAGTTGCATTTAACATTCATCTTAACCATCAGCTTTTGATCGTGCAACTTTGGATCTTTTTTTCTTTCAGTATTCTTTTATTAATTTTTAAAACCTAGAAGAAAAAAAAAACCCAAAAACCTGTCGTCCCGTGATGTTGAGCTTTAACGTCGACTCCAATCTAGACTTCCAAGGTCGGCTCTTGTCCCCCTGCCCTGTGCTCCTGGTTTCACCATGCAGTAGCCTTTGAACGTTCATGACCCTAGCAAGACACTGTACGTAGCACTTCGAGTTTGCCAGTGTTGTCGACTGGAACCGCATGCTGCGGCTGTTACTGCCTTGGCTTTCGGGAGTTACACTGAATCGCACGCTAGAGAGTATCGAGGGCTCTTAGAGTCTGCACATTAGATAGCATAGACTTGAAATACCGTCGGGTAGAAGCAAGAAGAAACTCGTTTCGCCGTCTAGAGCATTTTTTTTAACCGGAGAGGTCACCAGCGTTCTCGCGCCCGGGGTGTATTTTGTTGGTGCGAAGCGTTTGGAGAAACATTGTTGCCTATAGCACCGCCACACACGAAGTACTTTGTTAGAACGGTGGTTAGACGACGTAACGTGCGACGTTTGTTTCAGAAGGTTGCTCCGTATTATCTTGAATTGCATCCATGCTTCCATCAAGGAACAGTAGGTCATTGAATATTATCTGGCTGATGTTTCTGAAAAATATTGGTTTTAATTGCATATTGTTTTTTACTACCGCCACTCATCTCGCAATTTAGCTTTGTGCCGCCTCCCTCGTACCTCTGGCATGCACATTGCAGCTGGCTGCAGCTAATTGTTATTTGAAACTTTCCAACGTTGCTCCAAGAGCATTTGTTATCAGGGTCCATTGTTGTTTACTGTTCTGACGTCATTTCACAACATTTTGAGCATTTTTGGATGCATCGGGGCAATGCCAAAGTGTTGGGAAGCACATTGTGTTCCTAACATCAGTTCGGGGAGACTCGCCTAACAATATGCTGATGTTTAATACTTATATATAACAGTGGCATAGGCAGGGGGTACATTGACTACTACACGGAAAGATAAGACGAAGCCCCCTCCCCCCTCCCCCGTCATAAAAATCCCCCCCCCCCAAAAAAAAAAAATTTCTGGCTATGCCATTGTTATATGATACTAATACTTAATGCTGATGATATAATAGCAATGTTTGATGTACTGGATATGGCACTGTGGAATGCCTGACATTAAGACTGCATTTGATGTTACCATCACCATACAAATATATAATTCCATGATATATATTATTAGCATCATCCCAAAGTTCAATGATAGAAACGTTATTGTAACACCCAACAGTGTTGGCTACTAATGCATTTGAAGAATAGTAATTAATGTTATTTCAATGCCTAATACGCTAGAGTTAAGTACCATATTTTCCGGACTATACTCTCCACCCGGTGTATAGCCTGCAGAAGCAAATTTGGAGCCAAAAATTAAAGTTTTTGCTTAGATAATCCACACCTGGCGCACGGTCTGCACGCACCGCATAGTCCGCACTTAGTGCCTAATCTGAACATAAGAATGATCCTACACAGCGCAACTTGACGAATGCCTACTGTATTAGCTCAAAGAGAAGTTTTGTATCATACATAGATTACCATTAATATAGTACTCTTTTATTCATAAAATCCTTCACGTCTTGCTAAAGTGAACAATCTAGAAAAATACAGTACCTTGTATAGTCTGCACCTGTAGATAGTCCGCACCGGGTAGGATTCCAACTTTTAAACATGTATAGTCCGGAAAATACGGTACTATTGGTGTTTTGAGGTTTGAGAATGTTTAAGGCTGTTGATCTGATGCATTCCAACATTTAGTGTTGTTAACATTATGATGATACCCACAATTTGACTCACTTTGCAATGTTGCACCCCATGTAATTTAACATTGCAGGAGTGTATCATACTGTTCTCATCATGCTATATCTGCTATTTCCCTACTTCAGGCTTCCAAAGAAGCTCTTCCATTTCAACTTGCCGAGTCATTCCCGGGGTTGAAGTTTCCGGCACACGACCGCATCAACCATCAGATGTCAAACTCTTCCTCGCTCGCCAACTTTTTTCGCCGCACGGTTTTTACTGCGAATAATTTTTTCTATTCGCGAAGCTGTACAGCAGCTCTCGTTTTCGCCTTCTCCGAGGATGCGCGTGAAACGATTTTCTGGTAATTCTCCCGCTTCCAAAGTACTCGTCACGGACCACGCAGGATTTTTTAACGTTATGGTCGGACTTCGACGCTCCGACATTTTTTCCGTCCTTGCCCGAAAACCGAAGCACCAGTTTGACCCTTGAAAGAGAGAGAGTGGGAGGGACGTAGGGAGAGAAAGAGTGACTTTTTCGTAACATACTCCTGCATATGTCCTAGGAGCGCTTTCTATTTCAGTGCTGTCAAGTTAGGCCATAGGTTGTGACTTAACAAATAATTAAAAAGGAGGCATGGTTAGTCCGGCGACGGTCTTTTGAAGGCACGGCAGCCTTTTCCGCGCGGTTTGCAGGTGACGCCTTTTTGCGAGCTTTTTTGCTCCCTCATTTTTTTCCCTCCCTCCTGGAAGAACGTTTTTTAATTCTGCACTACTCATCTTAGTTGCTTGGCAGCCATATTGATTTGACTGTTTGCAAAATTTGTATTGGACATTACATTGTAACTGTGAGAACTTATCAGTAACCAAGTTTCGGTCAATGGAATCATTTGGCTATTCAGTTGTGTGTTTTTTAGCATTGGCCTAGATGTTAAGTCTAATGTGAGGCATAACATTAGGCCTGGTCTTAGAAAGGGTAAAGAAATGGTGGTTTCTATTGTCTTAGCAAAAGAACCGACTCGAGACTCGTTTTGATCTAACATTGCACAGTTCTTGGCAAAACAAACAGCAGTGCATGTCCTTTGAGGCATTGGACCACATTTTTGAACATGCCGTTTCTTTAATGTTGCTTGGTAAGCTTCATGTTACTGACTGCATTGCGGCCACCAAAAGATGTTGATAACTTTACCACCACCTATGGATGGCCTTTTAGCTCAGAGCGAGCAACTTTGGTAATCTTTTGTCGCATGATGAGGCAACTAAACCAATAGTATTGGTATGTGTTGCAATAATTTCACTGCTCAAACAAGTGTCCCTTGCTCAGTTCTAAACAAAGAAATCGTCATGACAGTGTTTCAAAGTTTTATGCGTTCTCTGTGTCTATTTGACCAACTTGGCATATTTTTCTGTCCCCTACAAAAATATAAACTTCTTTTAAGACGAACCAAACTCCCCATTTTCACTGGCAGACTTTTCCATTTATGGCACTTAAAGAGAAAAATATAATTGCCACTTGTTTTGGCAACTAACTGTCTTTGCTGATCAGAATGTTATTAGTGTTTTGAAAACACATGCGGTATGAAGGTTCAAGCGGCAGCATTGTGTCCACACTATTGTATTTTCTCCTCTTCTCCATAGATGGCATGACTAGGTGTGTCTTGCCAGAGCCGTATATTGGGAGAGTTTGGCCAATGGGCGGAGCAAAGGCGGCCGCCAGCGCTAAATATTCGCCCACGGTTATAGCGTAAACTAAAAGTGCTACACAACGTCGACCAATCAGCAGACCGCAACGTCACAATATTGGAAACGACATTTAAGGCGTGGAATAGTAGCGTTCCAACCTCGGCGTTTTGGTGACCATGGCGTCAATAGCAAATCGGCAGCAATGATCGCAACTACGCAGTTTGCTCTGGTATGGAGCACACATTATTCTATCGTTGAATATGGACGTGACGAAAACCTGGCATGTGCCAAGTTTTTGGTCACCAAGAGTTATAGCTTTATACTCCAGCAACGCTAAAACAGTCGCATTTTTAAAGCTCACGACCACCGCTAGAGGCTGTTTCGCGGCTTGTGGTTGGCCACGAGATGCTTGCCTATTCAAACCAATGAATGGCCAAACTCTCCCAATACGCGGCTCTGTGTCTTGCATATGCTTGTCTTCCAGAGTGGGTTCTGCTAGTGCCGGGTCGTTGCATATGTTTCACTCAATGCATTGGTTCCAGTTTTGAAATGTCACCCAGATAACGGAAAAACTAACGGACAGTATGGTGGCACCATTCATGGAGAAGTTGGACAAGCTTGTAGCCAGAGCACATTGAGCTCCCGTAATCAACATGCGCGTCTATGTTGCGACTCGACACTGACTTTGCCAGCGCACGTTGAGTTCTTTTGGTGTAAGCTGTGTATATATTTTGGATGCTATGCAATTTCTTCCAGGTGGCACACTGCTGTAGAACGTTATGGAGGTTGTCAGTCGAAATGTGCCTACTGCACACTGAAAAACAGTGCGCAGTGTCAGAGAGTAGTTACACTGTCCCTACTGTGCCCTCGGTGTCGAATGGTGATAGGGGTCTTTCCAATTCTTCCCATTCTTGCCCCGTCTTGTTCGATTTTAGCCTGTTCTATGTCCTCTAGTCAGTTTGTTACACTTTTCGTGCACCTCGTCGCATCGCATTGAAAAGAAACGCATGAACACGTCTTCCCATGTTCCCTCTAGTCGTGCTGTGATCTCGAGAGATGATTTATCTAAACCTCATCGAAATTGTGGTCATACGATTTTACCTTTTTTATACCTTATGTGCTTAATATTATTTACCGTGTATCCAAATGAGGGGGCTACATCCAATACTGGTAGCGGATGACTTGCATCATTCCTTATATTTCTGTTTGCAGAAAGTAAAATTATATTGTTGCACCAATTTTTATTTTGTCATTTCGCTGACGTAACATTTGTGAAGTTCGTTCTCGCAAGCTGTGTTAGAAATATTAATTTGTTCAACACAAATGGTGGATGTAGTCCCTCATTTGGAATGTTAAAACTCGTTGAATGTCTGTTCATGTCCTGACTCGAAAAAAGTTCTGTCGATGGCTGTCAGCTGGACACTGCACACTTCAGAAAAGACTTGTGACTTGAATTTTCGTGGTCGGCAGATATGATTACAAAATATTTGGAGAAACTAGAAGTATTTCACGAGTGCTATGTTAAATGTAGCTGCAATGTTTCAGCTTTTTTTTTTTTTAGGGCCTCGTCATATTTTGTGCATGTTTGCGAAATAAATATTATGCTTGAAAGTCTAACAAGCTTCTGTCGTGAGTACATTGTTTGCATTTTTGATTACAGGGGAAATATTTAAAGGTGTAATTTAAAATTTTAAAGGGACAATCTCAACTTAAGTTTGACAAGGCTGGTGGGCATTCTGTCAAAATGAAAAGCCGAATGACATTGTTGCCTTGCCACACTAAGAAAGAATTTAGCGAAATTTGGAAGGAATCCTTTATTCAGCTGGATGTAATGCCCCTCCTAGCCCCAACCCTTTCGTAAGTAATGCAAGTGGTGCCAGCTTCAGCACCTTGCCAGAGCCGTATGTTGGGAAAGTTTGGCCAGTTTATGATCTTGACGCCGTAACGCCCCCCTTTCGAGTGAGTGAGGGCGCAAGTGCATGCGCGTGAACTCCTGGCTGCTCCCAGCTGGGCAGGGAGGGCCACCATTTTCATTCATTCGCCCTGTGGGAATGTGGGATCGACAAACAAATTTAGCTTCTTTCCTTTTATTTCGCTGGCTCTGACAATAAAATGATATAGAGTTATTCCTAGGTGGGTTAAAAGCTATCGAATGAAGTCTTCTCGACGTTTGACCTCAAATTTGTTTTTGTTTTTTTCAGGCAAAAGAAGTTGGCCTGTAGCAGACGACGCATAGCCTCAACAGTGCTCTGCGCCGAAAGCTTGTTGCGTCAAATTGGCGGTCGTTTCCTCACTCTCCTTCGGCGTTCTTCCCCCTTTCCTTCACTTTTCTTCTTTCCAGCGCCTTCGTCCAACTTCGTCGCCACACTTGCTGTCCAGACTCTGTCCCTTGCAAAAGGGTAAGGTTGCGCTGGGTTTCTCCAGGTTGCTCACTGCCACGCGTCCCCAGGTAGCGCGCTCTACCACCCAGTTCAAAAGTACTTGCACATTTATGCTCTTCCACCCATCACTGAGCCAAACTTCCGGTTTACGACGCGTAAACGCGTAAAGGCTACTGACTTCCGCTGGATGGGTCAACAGGACCAATGTAAGTTTTCGTTCCTGGTTTCGCCTCGACCTGCTTGATTCCGCCGAACGATTCGGTCACTCACAGTCAGTCCGCCACAAAAATGACGTTCTTGAGCCGTTCTTTCATCGCTGGCTAATTGTCAGGGCGCCGTCCGAGGCAGCCGACAGGATGACGTTTGTGGCAGTGGTTAGGCCTAACATCAGGATTTCGCTCCCTGGCCCTTTAATTTTCTGACTGACCCTCTAACAACGTTCCTACGCCGACCACACACTCTTTGTGGAAAATCATATGATACACGTCCGCCCCTGCTTTTATTCCGGGAAACCGCGTATTTCCCACAGAACGCCGTACAAAATTTCGCCGAAATACGAAAAAAAAAAAGACGCAAAACAATATTTGTCGTTAAAAAAGGTTTAAAAAAAGAAATGTTGTCCTTTGTAGAACGGTTCTACGTAATCACTGGGGCCCCTTTTCGCTTGTTGGTTTATAAATGTGGACCTCGTTCATTCGGCTTGGCGTAGGTGTAGGAAAAGGAAACGCGACCCGTGCCCCCCTCCCTCCGACACTATTCGTCTCGCAAGACAAGTAGTTGAGTTGGACTCCTGCCGACTGCATGACAGATGTTTGTGCTGAGAGGTGCACTGTATTACATGTACTGTAAAAATATAATAAAAGAACGTCTTCACCATACATTAACGTCTTCGCAAAGTTACGATGCTCCCTCAATAAAAAGGAAAGATGTTTTTGCAGGAATGAGGAGCGGATGTGGTGTTTCGGCTGACCGCTTGGGCGTTTATCAAATAGCATCGTTAGATAACGGAGATAACGGTACAGAGATAGCGGCAGTGACGACATTGTGGGGGATAACCGCCTTTACCGAGGTTGTAGAGTTTATCGTCGGCAGCATTGTTTCGTCTCTGGTTTGTCTCGGCGCGGTTTGTGCCCCTGGCTTCGCTGCAGCAATGAAGAGTTAGCACAGTGCTGAGTTTGGCGCGGTTGCAGGTTGGCACTCCAGCCATAGCTTATGTTGAGTGTTGTATTATGTGTTGTCAGAGGCTGGTAATTGCTACAGGTTTTGCTAACTCCTTGATGTGTCAGCTGTGCAGATCTTCAATTTACAGCGAAGGTTTTCGGGTTAAGCTGTTCTGCTACGTCGATTTATATATTGAAATGTTCCACCCTCTCAGTTCATTACCTTCAAGTGCATTCTAGCACTGAGACAGCACGCTAGACAGACTGCCGTACGTGGCACTGTAGGTGGTTCAGGCTCCAAGCTCTGGTAGTTAGCGTACCTGTTCTACTTATGTACTCCGCAACAGTGTGTTCATGCCACTGATCTCTATGTCTATTTGCTGGATCGCGTTTGATCAGCTCCGCCTATGGACGGGAATGCGGCCACGGTCGGTCATCTTTTTGGTAGAGTTATATTATCTCTAGCCCTCATAGTAATATGGCGGACAGCGCTATGCCAGCAGGCTGCCATAAAATAACCGTAGATCTAGTACGCTGTACCAAGGGGGATATTTTGTGCTTGATAAGTTGTTCGACGAAGCAGATTCTTGAAACCCGGTGTGAACGGTAGCCTCATCTTTGAGGACCCGGCGAAAGTTATACTGAAAGCGCAGCACCGGGGCAAAGCAGCGCAGCACGCATCGCAAAGCAGAAACCGTACCAACGTCTGCTTTCGATGTGACTTTCGATGCGTGCTGTGCTGCTTTTCCCGGTGCTGCGATTTCGAGAAACTTTCACCGGGTCCTCAAAGACAGAGCTACTGTTCACGCCGGGTTTCAACAATATGTTAGGTCAAACAATTTCAATCAAGAATGAAATATAACCCACGGCTATTTTTGCCACAACGCTGTCTGCCATGGACGGATGATAGTGGCGTCACCAGCTGTACATTGGCTAGAGGTGATATAACTCTACAAAAAAGATGGCCGCCAGTGGCCGGATTCGCGGAGCGGGCAAACGCAATCCAGCAATCGTCATAGAGATCAGTGGTTCATGCCTGTACACAGATGATGATGATGATAAATGGATAGATGGATGGATGGATGGATGTAGCTGAACCCCTCTAGTCGGGTGGCGGCTTGTGCCACCTGGCCAAAGCTTAAAAAGAAAAAAAAAGTAAGATTACCGTAAGCCTTTCAGTGGTATACTTCTGGTAAAGAACCTCCTACCTCTACTATGCATGAGTATTCATCTACCGTTCTCCACAACCTAAAGCTACAACTTGTGTGACAGTGGTGCCTCTTTGCAACCTGGTGAAATGGTCTAAAGCCCCTGGATGTGTTTGTGTTTGTCTTGCAAGTAGCGTCAAATGCACCAATCCACGGCCTCGTGCGGCCCTTGGAAGCGAATGGAGGCTGAGCACTTGTTTGGGGCACGTGTTTTGAGCGTTTGCACTAGGGTGCCTACATGTTTCCGCCGCTCCGCTGTTTAGGGTGGCGACAACGTTTATGATACCTGTTGCCGACAAACCAGTGTTGCCTACCTCGTTACCATGGCAACCTCGGCTGTTTTCGTCCACCATTTTGTCACACTCGCCGGTCGTGCCGCTAATCCTCGTTAGGGCTAACCCGGCTAGGGAGCGCCCACCGCTCTCGTTCTGACGGCGAGGTTTTAGCGTGCGGCGCCGGTCTGTTGCGTTCCATCTTGTCGCGGGAACTCGCGTTTCGACAAAAGCAACGCACACTTCCTGCTCGCAACTTCAAAATATGAAATACCCGAATAAAGGAAGCGACAGCCACCACGACCGCCATCCCGCTGAGCCTCCGACTCCTCATATGAACGGAAACGGATCTGGCCTCACAGTGTTGCCGGGGTTTCTAGACTACAGAAACTCAACGTTGTTTACGTTTAGCGAAATAAGAAGTGGGAAAAAATGGCGGTGGGAGAGGGTCTGGGAAAGGGTAATAAGAAGTTGGCGCCACCCTAAAGCGTAGCGGAAACATGTAGGCACCCTAGTTTGCACAAAAATGGTTGTCGGTATTTGGAAGAAATGCGTAGGCGTGAGTTTGATCAAGGGGCTTTTCAATGATTGCTTAAGGAGTGCCACCTACTGGGGCATTGTGGACGTACCTCTGTGCCAAGGTGTGTTCTTTGTTTCATTTTTGCAGGTTGCTTCCTGCCAGACTACCACTGTGCATTTCACTGACACTGCGCCTCCCTCCTTGCTGTGCTGTCGCGTGACATGTTGCTCCCGCCGTACAGTTGACGGCGACTTCCCGTATATCCTCAAATCCTCTCCGCCTCGTCGACGTTTAGACTGAATCGACGCACAGAAGGACCCAGCAGTCGGGGCCCGGGTCTGCCCGTGCAATATCTAGGGGACTTTAAACGACGGGATTCTTTTCTGCATTTGCCGATGAAAAGGCTAAATCCTGCTCGCTTGCTACGGTGGTCTGACTCTTGTGTCAGGCCCGACGGCTCGCTAAGTTAGCCAAAGGCCTGGGCGGTAGGAACATTGTCCCCTGCTTCTTTACCACCAAGTTTTGGCTGTGCTCTCGTCGTGTCGCACAACTGCGGCGAAGCAAAATACAAAATCTGAGAAATCGTCGTCTCGCAATCAGGAAGGAAGAGAACCGTGTGACTGTTGCGCATGCCGTCCGTCTTCACACACCAGAAACTCATTTGCTAAGCTAGTAGCCTTTGTGCACCAATGGTCGACCGCTATCTTGCTTTTTGCGCTTGCCGTTCGTCCGCAACAACCTTGTCCGTCGCTTGACACTGCTCGAGTGACGGTCATCTGCCGATTCACCGCCTGCTGGACTTGCCGTCTGCCGCATCTGCCGACCTTGCCGTCGTCTGCTTTGCCTGCCTGCGTCGTCTGCTAGCTCTCTCCACGGGGATCGTCGTCTGCTACTGCCTCGGTGATTTCCGCCGGTGCTCGGAAGATGAACGTGCACGGGATCCGTCGCAACGTGAAGAATGTGGTGCGGAACTATTCGGATGCCCAGGTGAAGGTCCGTGAGGCGACCTCCAACGACCCCTGGGGCCCACCTTCAACGCTGATGGGGAGATTGCGGACCTGTCGTACAACGTGGTGGCGTTCACGGAGATTATGCAGATGATCTGGAAGCGTCTGAACGACCACGGGAAGAACTGGAGGCACGTCTACAAGGCCCTCGTCCTGCTCGAGTACCTCATCAAGACCGGCTCGGAAAAGGTATGTTGTACAGTGCCTATCTGCCCCTGTGCTGTTTTGGTTCGGCCTATTCATTGGTGCTTCATTTCGTCACTTTCCTCAAGTGGAGGCATGGGTCATGCGGGGCTCCTAGATCTACATCTGAGCAAGTTGCCAGTATTTTCAACAGGTCTCTGGTGCCTTTTCAGGGGAAATGTTTTAATTTTCTCAAAGACATATTTGGAGAGGTCTAGAAGAGCTGGTGGGGAGGGGAGGGCTTCTAGCAGTGAGATCAGTTTCATTGTACGGTCACACTTTCTTTTTCAGACACTGCCTGGCAGCTTCAGTGAAAGCTTCCTTAGGCTCGCTTGACGAGACAGTAACAGGGATGTTGCATTTGACTTGCGAATCGGGCTACCTGCTCTAAGCGTTCGGTCTTCACATTATTCTCGTCTCGTTCGTATCGCCGGTGCAGTGAGGCAAAGAAAGGTTGGAAGCCGCTCGCCAACGTGAACCCGACTGGTGTCGGGCGATTGCTAGCACAAGTCTGGCCAGTGTCGACTTAATTTTGGCGTGAGTCGGGCCGCTGTCAGCCAAGCTTTAGCACGAGTCTGACCGGTGTCGTTTAATCGCTGGTGCAAGCTCTGTCGGCTTTGTGCCAATCGCGAATCCGGTCCCTCGCCGCAGGTGGGCCAGCAGTGCAAGGAGAACATCTTCGCCATCCAGACGCTCAAGGACTTCCAGCACACGGAAGACAACAAGGACCAGGGGGTGAACGTGCGGGAGAAGTCCAAGCAGCTCGTGGCGCTCCTAAAAGACGACGAGCGGTTGCGCGCCGAACGGGGCCGCGCCCTCAAGGCCAAGGAACGCTCGCCCAGGCTACCGCCCGCATCGGCTCGGAGACGCTGGCCAAGCACGGCAGCGGCCGGCGGGACTCGTACGGGTCGGACGCGCGTCGCCGAGGGGCGAGGGGGACGGGGCCAGCGGGCTTTCGTCGGAGCTGGAGTGCGCGCGGCCCCAGACGGCCGGGGAGGAGGAGCTCCAGCTGCAGCTGGCCCTCGCCATGAGCAAGGAGGAAGCGGAGCAGGAGGAGCGCGTCCGCAAGAACGACGACCTGAGACTCCAGATGGCGCTGAGCGAATCGCAGCAGAGCGCCGTGGGCGGGGCAGCCACGCCCCTCCAGAACGGGGGCGGGGCCTCCTCGTCTCACCACCACCAGCAGCAGCGCTCGGGATTGGACGACCTGCTTGGGCTGAGCCTGGGGGCCGCGGAAGCGGGCGGGGCCACGGCAGCGCCGACGGATCCCTGGGGCATGCCGCTCTACGACGGAAGTCAGGTGCGGCTGTTCGCGCGTTTGGTTTTGGAGGGTTGAGTGGGAGCTCTGTCACGTGTTCCTTGAAATTAATTTCTCTGTAGTCGCTGGCGACCTAAAGGCCGACGTTAGGATCTCCCTCCACTCCTCCACTCGAGGGAGACCCCTCTTTTGTGCGGGGAGTAGCTCGGAGATAGTGGGGGTAGGAGAACGCAAGAGGGAAACTAAGAACTGGTTTTCTTTCCGGTAGGAGATGATTCTGGATGTTGGCCTTTGAGAAGCATATCACCCTTCTTGTTTTATGATTTGTTTTTGTGGGCCAGTGCCACTATCTTGTGGCTGTAGAGTGATAATGAGATGTGTGTGACGTGCCATGAGCAGTGTTTTTTAAAGTGGCAGTGCATCTGCCGTCAATTCTCCTAAAAAGCTTGGGATAATGAATATAGCTCGAATGAGGTTCCCGAGCTTATTCGTTGACATTCTTCGTGCACTTTTTAAGGTAGACCTTATCTGGACGAGCTCGAGGTAATTGTTGCGGGCAACATCTGTAGTGGTTCCTTAGAAACCACCGTCAATTAATATTTCCCCGGATGTTGGCACGATTTCGAGAGTCCCGAACATAGTAGGGAGTGTCTAAGTGTTTTTTTAATGACGGTAGCTCGATCTATCTGCTCCAAGCATCCCGAACTAGTCAAAATTACTATAGTGCACGGCCTACTTGCACATTAAAATTGCGATCGAGAGTCTCGACGCGCCTCCTTTCCTGCGGGAAAATCCCGTCGTCGGGCGAGCGTCGGGCGGGGTCTGAGCATTGCTACGACGACGGTGACTTTCTGATTGGTTGTGGTTTTAATCGTCGTCGCGTAGCGGATTCCCAATTGGTTCTGGTTTCTCAGGCGGCAGCAGCAGACCCCTGGGCGTCTCCCTCGAGCAGTCGTCCGGGCACGGCCGCCGCCGCCGACGACCCTGGGTGTCGCCGACTTCAAGGCCAGGTAGGAATCCGAGTGACGCGCTTTGTCCGTTCGCACGAGAATGGCGCTGCCATCCAGCAAAATTCCCCGTTGGGGAATGACCGATTCCGACACTTGCGACGACTTAACGACCGTCCGCCTTAAAACCTCTTGCGACGAGGGAATGTGCCATCTATCGGATTGGAGCACTCACACTTTCCATATATTTTCTATTTCTCTCTCGACTCGGAAAAACTTTTAACACTGTTATACACTACCATTTCTCGTGATGTAGATTTCATCTCGCAAACACCGCAGAACCATCTCTCTAGTGAAATGCAGTTCCAGGGTCGCCTCATAGATGGCGCCAGCTTGTTTTCTAGTCGGAAGAGATCAGAACAACTGAGTACTAGGCAAATGCAAGTGTGTGAATGGGCCTTAAAAATTGTTTGAGTGTCTCCGAAATTTCAGTGTTCCAAGCAGGATGTTTCGAGGCCCATTTCGAGCCTGACTTTCGCATCTTTCTCCCGGACGTGGCAGCGCAAGCAGCAGATCCGTGGTCTGAGCGGAGGTGCCACAGCCGCCAACGGAGGCGACCTGGACGAGTTTGACATCCTGAGCAAACGGTCGACCACCACCAGCCCTATTTCCGGTAGGCTAGCCTCCCTCTACGGCACTCCGTGTCCGCACGTGCCTCCTGAAATCGCCTTATTCTAAGTTTATTTCTTTGGCAAGCGAAACGGGGAGACTAAGGGCATACATGCCCGGCAAAGGTCTCTGTCCCCTTTGCAGTTACGTACACTCGGTACTCAACCTTGAATCGTGGAACATGTCTCCAGTAAGGTTGTAGTAGAGTAACAGACGTAAAGTATAAAACGTCCCCCCGCAAAATCTTTTTTTTTTCATTACAAAAACAAATTACACACAGCCAAACGCCCAGCCTACGCACTAACGTAGTGCTGGTAGTCCGAACCAAGTGCCAAAGTTTCAGAACAAACCGTTATTTTAATTCTAAAAGAAGTGATTTTTCTGAAATTTTCAATTGGAAAATGGGGGCCGACGTGGAGTGGTATGTCGCTAGTTATCAAGAATGTTCCCGTTTTCCCATTGCAATTTTCAGAAAATCACTTCCTTCCTTCTAGTCTTTGTCATTCTGCGCTGTTTTATTCACTTATAACTAAGGTTCTGTGTTTTTGAAGTTTATTTCGTGAAATTAGGAGGGTGTTATTCTGAGTTTATTGAGGCGAAAGCCTTAAATGTCTCATCGTTCAGTCGACCTTCAAAGCCCTTGAGCGAAAAACAGGTCGGCAACACGAAAGGTGCCGAAACGTTTACGTGACCACTCAGGCGAATTAGAGGCAATGAAATTAAGAAGCGTGACAAATTGAATTAAGAGGAATCAAAGTGAATTAAGAGGAATTAAAGTGAATTAATAGGAATTAAAGAGAAGTAAGAGTAATTAAGGGGAATTAAGAATCGGATAATATCAAAAAAGAATGTGGAACAATGTAACTCATGTGTCCGTCTTTAATGCATTGACTCTTGGGCTTTTGCTCTCAAGTCATCACCTGAAAATTCAGTTTTCTCAAATGAATCCAAAATAATTAAAAATGTGCCGGCGAGTGTTTTTCCGATTTCTTCGAATTTATCCAAAAACACTAAATCTTACTCATAATGACTTTCGAATAAGATGACACTTTGTTCTGAAACTTCGGCATCTGGTTAGGCCTCCTAGCGCAACGCTTGGGCGGAGGCTGAGTCTTCGGTGATGCGTACTTTATTTCTGCGGGGGAAAAGAAATCTTGTAAATTGTTTTTGGGATGCGCTGTGCTTGCGTTCTGCCACTGACGGCCGACGTGCCAAGAGTTGCCGCGTCAGGTTCTTTGTTTGGCGCTTTTGGCGGATTGGGTGTTGTGGCGTCGGTCGTCCTTGGGGTTGTCCAGTACCTGTGATTGTTTCGTTCCTTGTTTCCTGTTTTGTGTTGTGCACTGGGCCGGGGATGTCGGAGCCCTTTTCAGTAGCGGTTACACGAACTACGACGAGAGTAAAGAAGTTTGCTTTGTACCTCTGTGGTCTTGGCTGCTCTAAATTCTGAAGGGTGCTAGCTCTTCTCCAATGTGCACATTTGTGAGGTTTGAACCCTTTATAAGATTACTCATTTTTTTAAATTTTTGTTTTTTTATAGTGTGCCTCACACACCTGGCATTTGGTTAGGTTTTATTTCCAGCAAAAGAACTCGATATTTTAGTGAGACTGGCTGTGACGTAAAGTTGGGTGTTTGGGTGTTGTGGGTTTATTTTAGGCATGCCCCGCATCTGAGAGCATGTCCTCAGTTTAGACAAAATTCTTGCTACTAATGAAGGTTCCAGTAGCCAAGGAGGTGAGAAAAAGAAAAAGACATAGCCTACCTTACTTTTTGTCACATAAATCAACTATTGACAAAACAAGGGTGTAATTTTGTTCAGTTACTAATTTATCTACATGTACCACCATCGGCCAAGAGGAGATGCCATACAAGGATTCTGACTATAGACGGACAAAACAAATAACAGCTGCTAAGATAGTGCGCCATTGACAAAGATTCCTTGAATAGACGGAGCATTTGTAATAGGGGATTGTCGGGAAGAAAAATCGACGGTAATTTTGCCGGGAGTCTTAGCGCAGCAATCTAAATTATGCAAACCTCTTTGGTCCCAGCAAACGAGCATTCTTGTAGGAAGTCCCTGTTGCGAGGAAGCAGCGAGTCATCCCCGGCCCCGTGCACGTAAAGGCTGGTTCGGACATTGGAGCTCGAGTGTGGCCGACCACGGCAAATTACGGCAAATTACGCAAACCTCGGTTTCCATGGCAACCGCCTCGCCCCTAAAGGGCGGTTCGCACGCTTGCGTCAGACTACGACCATCTGCACGACGACCGGATTTCAAATCCCTCGTGACTGTTTATGACTGGCTGCGCGGCAGCTGTGGTAAAAAGTCACAAAAGCAGCGATGGAAGTGCAGCACCATTTGCGCCATGAACAAAAGTCTGCTACGTTTTGCGCCCAAGCGTCATTTTTGCTCAGAATTGCGCCACACCTGCGCCGAATGAGGCACGAAATAAAGATATTTAATTGTTGGTCGAACTTACTATTAAGCAGGAGGAAAGGAATAGGGTACAAATATATATTTTGCGGCACCTCTACTCACCGTATAGTAGTTTGTTTCATCTTCGGTCAGAGCACAGCTCGAAAGCCGAAACACATCCAGCTGCGAATGCACATACTAAAAGCGCAAGTCACTGGAAATTCGCTAAACTCGGTTGGATAGCCGACAAAAGAACACGTACAGGAAGATGACGAATGCCACGATGTCGCACTTTGATGCTGTTGCATCGCCGACGTTGCCTACCTAAATTTCCAGACGACATCGGCGTTGTCGGGAGCTAAAAGTTGCGACAAATCTTCGCAAAATGAGTAGGATGGTGGCTACTGTGATAAAACAGAAGCAGGGTCTTGTACCGATGAGATGACACTATTATCGTGTCTACCACGGGCCTCCGTGCCTTGTCTGCTGTGTACCTTGGCACTTGCAACGCTCATGTCGACCTTCAGCTCCTCTCACTAGTGCCGCATTGGACTTGACCGCTTTGCACCGGAATGCTGGGAGCAGCGGTTAACTTGGGGGGGAAGTGCCTGGGTTAGCATGGTGGGCACAGCAATTATGCTCAGTATTATTGCGGATCGACTTTTCTTTGGTCTCGATTATTAATTATTGAACGCTGATGCCAAGCAAGAGAAAATAAATCTGGGTCTATATTTGAATAAATACGGCAGTCGAGGTAGTTCCCACACAGCCGTGGAATGGAAAAAGCAGCTAACTTTGACTTAACTCTGAATCCAACACCACTAAAGGGCAGTGTCATCTTTAAAGTGCAAGTGTAGGCATAATATTTTTTGGGTGGTTGTCCTTGCAGTTTATGATAGTGAAGTCTCGAGTTTGACAAGTTCATCAAACTTGGGTTATGCTGTTTTTTTCGATAGACACGTTAGTGGATATGCTGGTGTTTGCTGGCATTTTATGGAAATTATGTTTACGGGCTGAATAAACTACAGAGTGTAAAAAAGAAAGAGAAATGAGGCTTTAATTTTTTTTAACAATGTCGCGTTTCGATTTAGTTTTGACAATTTTTTGAATACCCATCGTAAATGGAACTTACTTTGAGCAGAGCCTTATTTATTAAAGGAAGGCTCCGCGTTCCTTTTGCACCCCATCAATTCTTATCACAAAAGGTAATAAGTAACATGCTCCAGTATTAAAGAGGAACCCTCTCTATCAGAAATGAACCTCGTTTAGGGATCCAAACGGTTTCTTATTTTGGAGTGTTCAGACAGGTGTCGGCCTCCGCTCCAAAAAGCGTCAGTGGCTGCTCCAAACAGTTTGCATGCTACGGATCCTGCTCTGAAAAGTCGAAGTGCCACTTACATCGCTGCAAAAGGCTTAAAACCGATTTTTAAAGGTTGGTTACGATGCATTTCCGTATATTTCCCACTAATTTCGCGCATCATTCTTTCTCGAAAACTTTTGAAAGCGTTCTATGCGACCTTTTCTCATACATAATATGTACAGTCGCCGGCCATATGAGCTCCCCTGGCCGAACACCGACCGGATCCGCGAAAAATCCCGCACGCGGCGCGTCGAGGCGTTGCCGCGTTTTGGGAGCCGGGCTATTGGGACCAAACCATTCCGTTATCAAAGGGGTGGACGCATAGCTTTTATCAAGATTGCAGCCTTTAGAAGTGTGAATCACAAAAAACATGGCCGGTCAGAATTGCCGTCTTTGAGTGTTGGCCCCAAGTGTTCGGAGATGATGTTATAACTGCTGATAAACTGGAGCTTGCTTTAGGCGTAGAAAAAGCAGCAGTATTCGATCGATGCTTACAAATGTAAAAACCCTATGTTTGATATGATATCAGGCATGACAACAATGATCCTCGGCAAGCGAGAAGTGGACGACCAGGAAGCCATCTGCAAAGTCATCATGTAGAGAATTACCCTTGGCGAAGCAACACACAACTGAGCGCAGAACAATAGATCTCTCCACGATAAAACGCGTTCATAGAAAAGTGCCTGAATCTTTATTCTGCTTTGACACAAATCTTTTTTTTGTTATCTATAGCATATCCTTATAGATTAAAAAAATATTTCAAAATCGCTTGTCATTGTCTAGTCTAGGTTTAAGAACGATTGTAAGAAAGGCTTGTGCGTAGGATTACTCTTCGGGCAGGAAATATTTAAAATAACAAACCGGTTTTGCAAATCAAAGAGTAGCAGAGATAGCAGAGACACGTCAGAGATATTATGCACTGAAGAATTTCGATAAGCCATCTGCGTTTACCAACAACCGGAAGCGGGATTGTAATCAGCCGTGCTTCAGATTCACATTCCAAAACGCGGAATGCTATTAAACTTCCTGCGTCCACCCCTTTGATAACGGAATGGTTTAGTCCCGATAGCCCGGCTCCCAGAACGCGGCAACGCTCGACGCGCCGCGTGCGGGATTTTCGCTGCTCCGGTCGGCGTTCGGCCGGGGGAGCTCATATGGCCGGCGACTGTACATTCGATCACGCACTTTAACTTTTGCCCTAATGAAATGCAGTTCCGGCCTCACCTCGTAGATGGCGCCAGCGTGTTCTCTCGTCGTAAGAGATTGCGGGAATTCGGTCGCGAGCAGAACGCAAGTGCGTCCATGGTCCTCGAGCCTCTCCAATCGCGAGCAGTCACGAGTGCGTGAACGTGCCCCTAGAAGGTCGCGAATGCTCGAACCGGCCTTTATGGGTGCGTTGGTGGCCTCCGTCTCACCCTCCGTGCTCCTCCCCGGGCCCGCGACCTCTCCTTCCCGTCGCGTTCCGCAGAGGCCAACCCCTCGGGAGGGGCGGACGCGTTTGCGCTGGGGGGCCTGCGGGGGCCCTTGCGGCCCCCTGACGCAGGAGGAGCTGGCCCGGCGGCGCACCCCCGAGAGCTTCCTGGGCCCCAACTCCAACCTGGTGAACCTCGACGCGCTGGTCACCACCAGGCCCCCAGGGTGAGGGCGCGGCCATCGTGTCCTCGAAAGCGGTCCCTTTGATGTCCGCCCAACGACGTCGTAGGAGTGTTGTGTTGTCGCCATGAAATGACACTTCGGCACCTTCCAAGTTTGTCGTTTGTTTAGTACCTTTAAAACGCTCCGTAGCTGTCCGTAGCCTACCTCACTTATCCATCGTCGCAAGCTTCTGTTAAGTTCGTGCCTATGTTGCAATACACAATCTGGCTGTTACAACGAATGGGCCACCTTCGAGATATTCTGCAAGATTAGCGCCATTGTTGGGCAAGGACAGTGGCGTTGGGATGGGGGTGGGAGCAGATTGACCTCCCCCAAGACATTTCAGACGCTACTCGTAAGCCTTTCGGGGAGGCAAACGCCCACCCATCTTCCAAACAAACACTTCCGACTCCACTAGGTACTGACGCGTCGCTTCCCCCTCATTCGCGGAGGTGGGGAGAGAGGGAAAAAGAGGGGGACAGTGCCACAGCTTTCTCAGCCTAACGTGCGTCGTGTAAAGTTTGTCACCAGCGGGGGGACATTTTCACGATGCGGCGCGATCTGACCGTACTGCCTTTACATCCCTCACTCCCTCCTCTGTTTGTCCCGTCTTATGTTTTGTCCGCCTTACAGGTTCAGAGTGTTCAAAGATTTGTGTTGTGTTCTTTGTTGGGTTGTTGTCGACGCACACATTCCGCTACAATGTGTGCGTCTACTGCATTTGATGCTCTGGCGAGAAAAAGAAAAGGCTGGGAAAACGTTTTAGTTGTTTTTGCTTGCTACGGTTATTTCCCCTCATTTTTGTTAAGGAAGATTGGTACAGTGCCTTGGTCATTCAATAGACCTTATGCGAGACTACTTGGTGACAAATAATATTGGCAAGAGTCGTCGGTACCGAACCATGGTGGAGACTTTGGAGACAACTGTACGGGCAGTGTGTGATGGGGCGGCAGCTGTGTTTTCTGCCTTCTTACCATGGAATGTGGACAAACAGTTTAGACAACCTACCGCAACTCTCCGATGAAACTCTCGAATGTGTGTGCATGCTGGCAACAACCCGCAGTGCGTAAGCTTCCACAGCGAAGGCGTGGGACTTGCTCCGCTGGTTCGACGAGGTTGTCGCCAGCGTGCACAGGCCTCCGAGAGTTTTGTCAGACAGTTGCAGTGGGTTGTCTAAACTGTTTGTCCACATTCCACGGTCGGAAGGTGGAAAACACAGCTGCCGCGTCATCACACACTGCCCGCATGGTTGTCTCCGATGCCTCCACCTTGCTTCAGTATTGACGATGCTTGCCAGCATTAAAATGGCGATGCTCTCAGTGCTGCCAGACCACCGAGCAATTTTGCATAAGGTCTACTGTATGACTATGGATTAGATAACGTCTGCTTTGCCAGGGTAACCAAGTAAGAAAGTCTGAATTCTGCATCTGAGAACCTTGCTTTCAGGACTGGCTAACTTGACTGTCTCATAGGGATCTTTAGATCACATTATAATAGTTGGGTACTGTAGCAGTTATGAAACTACCGTATTTACTCGCACAATGAACGCACTCGCGTAATGAACGCACTCCAGGTCGGGCTCTCAAAATTTCGACTTTTTTTTTCACTCGCGTATTAAACGCACCTTCAACTCAGACGCCAAAATTTTGACCCCCCCCCCGCCGCAATTCCGAGCACCGCTCAGCGCCAACAAAACGACTGAACAAGAACAATTGTTCGCGCAAAGCGCGTAGGATTTTTGTTCGACGCTCGCAGCAGGAGATAAGCAAGAGAAGCGGAGAAGCCTCGCCTAGCAAAGCGAAACAAAACAGCTTGCAAAAGGCGGCAAAAAAAAAAAACCACGAACTAAAAAAAAAAAAAAAAGTGAGCTTTTTTTTTTCTTTTGCACAGCGCAGTTTGGTTTTGGGGTCGCGCGCAAGGAGATAAAGAGAAGCGGAGAAGCCCTCGCCTAAGCAAAGCGAAACAAAACAACTTGCGAAAGGCGGCAAAAAAAAAATCCACGGAACCAAGAGAAAAGAAAAAACATAAGAGCTTTTTTTTTTTTTTGCACAGCGCAGTTTGGTTTTGGGGTCGTGCGCCGCGCAAGGAGATAAGAAAGAGAAGCGGAGAAGCCCTCGCCTAAGCAAAGCGAAACAAAACAGCTTGCGAAAGGCGGCAAAAAAAAAAATCCACAGAACCAAGAGAAAAAAAAAACATAAAGAGGAGCTTTTTTTTTTTTTTTGCACAGCGCAGTTTGGTTTTGGGTCGTGCGCCGCGCGCAAGGAGATAAGAAAGAGAAGCGGAGAAGCCCTCGCCTAAGCAAAGCGAAACAAAACAGCTTGCAAAAGGCAGCAAAAAAAAAAAACATCCACAGAACCAAGAGAAAAAAAAACATAAAAAGTTTTTCTTTTTTTTTTGCACAGCGCAGTTTGGTTTTGGGGTGCGTCGCGCGCAAGGAGATAAGAAAGAGAAGCGGAGAAGCCCTCGCCTAAGCAAAGCGAAACAAAACAGCTTGCGAAAGGCGGCAAAAAAAAGAATCCACGGAACTAAAAGAAAAAAAACATAAAAAGAGCTTTTTTTTTTCTTTTGCACAGCGCAGTTTGGTTTTGGGTCGTGCGCCGCGCGCAAGGAGATAAGAAAGAGAAGCGGAGAAGCCCTCGCCTAAGCAAAGCGAAACAAAACAGCTTGCAAAAGGCAGCAAAAAAAACAATCCACGGAACTAAGAAAAAAAAAACATAAAGAGGAGCTTTTTTTTTTTGCACAGCGCAGTTTGGTTTTGTGGGTCGCGCGCAAGAGAGATAAGAAAGAGAAGCGGAGAAGCCCTCGCCTAAGCAAAGCGAAACAAAACAGCTTGCGAAAGGCGGCAAAAAAAAAAAAAAATCCACGGAACCAAGAGAAAAAAAAACAACAAAAGAGAGCTTTTTTTTTTTTTGCACAGCGCAGTTTGGTTTTGGGGTCGTGCGCCGCGCGCAAGGAGATAAGAAAGAGAAGCGGAGAAGCCCTCGCCTAAGCAAAGCGAAACAAAACAGCTTGCAAAAGGCGGCAAAAAAAAAAAAATCCACGGAACCAAGAAAAAAAAACAAAGAGGAGCTTTTTTTTTCTTTTTGCACAGCGCAGTTTGGTTTTGGGGTCGCCGCGCGCAAGGAGATAAGAAAGAGAAGCGGAGAAGCCCTCGCCTAAGCAAAGCGAAACAAAACAGCTTGCGAAAAGCGGCAAAAAAAAAATCAATCCAGGGAATTAAGAAAAAAAAAACATAAAAAGATCTTTTTTTTTTTTTTTGCACAGCACAGTTTGGTTTCGCGCGTCGCGCGCAAGGAGACAAGAAAGAAAAGCGTAGAAGCCCTCGCCTCCTCCTCGCACTTTGGAAAGAGAAGCGCGAAGCCCTCGAAATGAACGCACTTTTCTATCCTGGTGCAGCGAGGTCGCGAATGCGTGAGCAAACAAGCAACTTGCGAAAGGCGGGAAAACACAAAAAACATGACGCAAAAAACAGCAAAGAGAGCTTTTTTTTTGTTTTTTGCGCATCGCAGTTTGGTTTTTGTGTCGCGGCGCTGCGCGCAAAGAGATAAGAAGTTACCTCGATTTTGCGGGATAAAAGGTCCGTTCATTATGCGAGTAACTAGGGATGCAAAAATTTTACTTCGCATAATGAACGCCCCCTAACTTTGCATCGATTTTTCGGGGAAAAAAGTGTGTTCATTCTGCGAGTAAATAGGTACTCCTCACCAGGAAGTTGTCTCGCATCTGCCGATGTGGAAAAGAAACCCTCGTGAAAGGAGTGTTCTGCATTACAATGTGCTGCAATTCAATTGGAGGACGGGGCATAAGTTTCCCCGCAGAAACTCCTCAAGATTAAAACGCTGTGTAAATAAAAAAAAAAAAAAGCTTTGTAAAAAAAAAAATAAAACCTATCTTTTTTTTTCTTTTTTTTTGCTGTTTTAGAGTTTGGTGGGTTACTTGAGTACTCCTTGTAGCAGGTGCCATTCTGCCGTCTTTGTTCATTGCCAGCGTCTTGGGCACTCTCCAAAGCCACAGTCGCAGCTGTTCATACATGTACAAAAAGACCGGCGTTAGCCGCAGACACGACGGCAGAACGCGCCTTAAGCACGTGCGAAGCATGTTTGCGTTCGCACATGCTCGGAACATGTCTGCAGGCATTTTTTGTATGTCCAATGTGACAGGAGGAAGAAACAGACTGTCTGCAAGCTGTCTTTTGTGTGATGCTTTAAGGGCACAGCTTAGAAAGACTGTGGGAGACGTCACCAAGACGTAATTTTCTTTCTCCCTCCCAAAGCGGCTCCCTCGGAGTACCGATGGGCACGCCTAGCGCCGAATCCTTTGCGGCGCCGCTGACGACCGCCGCGGCGGCCGCAACGACTCCACTGGCGCCCGCGGCGGGCAAGCCCTTTCAAGCGTCCAAGCCCCCTCCGCCGACCATCAACCAGCTGCGGTCGCAGAACAGCGCCTTCCCCACGCCGCAGCAGCCGCCACTCCCGATCGGTGCCGGCGTGGCCTTTCCGCTCGTCGACCCAAGCGGTGGTGCCGCCCCAGCAGAACCCTTTCATGTGAACGCAGAGTCAAGGCCTGCCGCCGAAACCCCAACCAACACCAAGGAAGAGTCCGGAAGCGAGCCGGCGGTCGCGTTCGGTCACTCTCGTTCCCCGAGGGATTTTCAGGGAGGGCCGCGGGCATTCGTTAGGGAAATCCGGGAAAGTGACAGGAATCTGAGGGATGGACTCTGGGGACATGTAGGGAAATTGTGGGGTTGATAACGGAAAAACGTGGAAAGTGGAATGGTTTAGTGAGGTGGCAAGAATGCGAGTGACCGACACTGGGGACATTTAGGGAACTTTTGGGGATTTGACGGGGAGGGGGGGGGAAATGAGGTAAATGGTAGGTCTAGGGAAGGGGCAGAAACGTGTTTTGTGTGTGCACTGTGAAAAGCTGATTGGGGAGTCGTATGGACACGTGGTACCCTTAGTGATATCGTATGGAAAGACAAGGAAACTGAATATTTAGGGAGGTGGTAAGGCCAGTTTTAAGTGTTCCTGAAAGAACTTGTTTGGGTAAGGCTGGAGTTGTAACAGTCCATGTGGCATGTCAGTAATCCTAAGAAAAGCACTAGGGATATAGGAAACTTTGGGAATGTTTACTTTGGCCCCTGACCCTATTACAGGGTTTGGATGAAAATCTTAGGGTGTACGGGAAGGTCCCACTAAGAGCTGAGGGATACTCAGGGGCATTTAGGTAATGGTTGAGATTACGGTGCTGTAGGGAAAGACCGGTTGTGGGAAATTCTCCTTAGCATTGTGTGCTGCAGTGCTTTGGGGGAAGCTGGTAGTTCCTGGGATTTCTTGAACTGACCCAGGGGAAGATTGTAGGGTGGGGAAATTAGATTTAGTATTGGAGAAATGCTTGCAACCTGTTAAAAGATGCCGGTTTCACTTCTAAAACTGGCAATTTTCTAAATTTATATGAGCACATTTAAGGAAGTATTTGTAGACTGAAGTATCTAGGGACACTAGAGATGATGAACGTTTAGGGAAGCTTGCTGCGGCACTCAAGAGCACCAAGTTAACTTCCTAAAAGTGAAGTGCCATAACGGGCAAAGAGCAATTTTGGGGCCATTTCCACCTCATTAAAACTGATTGATTGGGGTGATTAAAAACAAATATGCTTTAGGGAGCACTAACGAAGGAGCACTCAACCAAACTGGCCTACTTGTGCATTGCAATTTCTCCAAGAAGTTGCGCGACGCTTTATCAGGCTGGGCGCACGTACGCGATGAAAACGGGCATGTACTTCCCGCTTATCGCAACCGAGTTTCCGAGTTTTTTGTATTTATAAATGAACTCCTAACATGCTTTCGATTCAAGTTTGGCGGTAGTGCTCGATAGAGAGCGGCAGGTGGAGCCAGAATGACCGAACGTAATTGGTGGTGGCGCCGCCGGTTCGGCGCGGAAGCAGTCGTAACGTAGCATCACGAGGCTTTTGCATTTCCGTCGTTTTACGGGTTTCAGAGTTTGTAAAGATGAAAGGTCCGTTTGCTGGCTTTCAACAAACTTTTCTCTCGGGCAGTTGCTTAAAGTCTGAAAGCTGTCATCCTCGGATATACGTGCTGCTTGATTTGTGGTTTATTTTTCTGTAGAAAGCTGCTTCGATGGGCCGCGGGAGATTCAGCAGCTGGGCTGCTGAGTTTCGCTAAAAGAAGCTTTTCTGGCGGCGACTGTGCCCAGGCGGAAATGGAAAAAAGTGTTTCCTTGCCTTGCAGGTTTTAAAAGCCGTGCCGTCTCTCTCGTCTGGGATGCTTTCATCGCTTTTGGAGAAGGGGAGAGTAAAGAGCCGCCGAATAAACAATTAGAGGGCGTGTTGCTTAGAAAGCGGGTCGTTTTTGTACTCACCGTTTGTAGTGGCAAGGAGGAGACGTGAAAATGGAACAATCCATAGCGCCGCGTACGCACCGCGCCATCGCGTACGGGAACGTAAATGTATTGTCCGCTATCGTCTCGTCGGTCTGCGTGCATTTCGAAGAGTCGAAATCGTGCGACCACGACGTACTTGCAGCAATTTTAGGGGAGTCCCAGTTTTCCACTTTGCTAGCGAACCGAATTAGCGAGCGCAGCCTCGGAGACTGTCGTCTTTAAATCTGGTTGTCGCATCATCTGCAACAACTGCATTGGTTTTAACCCGGTTTTTAACCATAAAGTTCGCTACTGTTGAAAATATTGAATCCTTCAGTTTTTAACTTGGGTTGGAGTCTGTCAGAAACGGTCAGGGGTGTGGTCTAGAAAGTCGTCACGGGAGGCAGACAAGCTGCAGAGTGTCAGGTTTGGGGACTAGGCGCGACGATTTAGTAACCAATTTATTTTAGTTAGCCTAGAGACGTTTGTTGGCCCCTCCGAAAAAGGAGTGCAATGAACGAACGCTTTGTTCAACGTGTTTTCTGCGTGCGACGCCGTGCAGAGTCTGTCAACGCTCGTCGTCTACTGTCTGGGCGGTGGCAACTTTTATACACAAGGCAGGGGGCGTCGGGGTCTCTCGCTTCAGACGGCGAATCGTCGTTGCCACGGTTAAGACGACAAAAAGATATATATACAACCAAACAATCCGCTTTTGGGTGACTCACAGCGTGCATGCAGTGGATATTGGAGAAGAATAAAAGCCGTTATTTTGAAGTCTGAGCTCCGTGGTCCGTTAGTGTCTTCCTCCAACTTTGGGAACGAATTGTGTCGTCTGTTTCGACAGCTGGAAGTTGGCTTGCCTCAATGAGCGACTTTCGGCTGTAGATGAGAACTTTAGCCAGTGCAGTGCAACTGCTAGCCTGGGGCACCAAGCGGTAGTGATGCACGACCGAACGTTGGTACGATTCTTGCCCAGATCGAAATGGGCAGGGATAGGTGTCGAACCCGGGATCCCTGGGTTCTGCAGAGCGAGCTTTTGCTCTACCCGCTCCGAGTTGCGGCGCGTCAACACATTCTGCTTTCTTGGAAACAACGGAGCCACGCAATTCGCAACTTTCAGTGATGGTGGTACCGCGGCTTCAGAATGGAAGTTCTTGTATACACCTTCCCATTGTGGAAGTATGAGGTAAGGCTCCTGTATCGCTCGTATTTTGGAAAATTAGAATTGCGCGTCGCAGACCTAACCTCTTACTGCTGTTCTGCGACAATCATCCAGATGACTGCCATTTTTATAGGAAATAGTGCACCCCTATAGGCGGTGAAAGCTGCTGATGTGCAGTCCCTCTGATGGAGCCACGTCACTCTACGTCCGAGTATCCCGAATATTACGGTAGAGTATCCGTTTCTCTAGAAGCGGAGTGACTGGACATTAAAGAGCGCTCAAAGGGGCACAGTAAAGGCTGGTTCAAGCACTTGCAACCAAGGGCACAACAAACTCTCGCGATATCTTGCGACGAGGGAATGCGCTGGCAAGGTGGCACTGGAACTGCATTTCACTAGAGCAAAGTTTTTCCAGAATTCAAATGTTGCACTACCTATGAGAAATGGTCCTTTATAACACCGTCAAAAAGATTTTCGAGCCAGTTGTGAAAAATAAATATATGCAAGGTTTGCCCGACTTTCCGATAGGTGGTGCCAGTGTGCTCCGCTTTCGAGGTGGACTTCGGTCGCAAGTGTGTGAACGAGCCTTTACGGTACAAGTTCCATCAACAATGAGGCAAGATTATCCTGGAAACTCCAACTAATTATCATTTTGCAAAGACAAACGGACAGTTCTCGCTATGATGCGATTGGTCAGAATCGTTTTGGAGTGGCAACAAGTGGCCATTGCTGGACATTGCAGCTTATCTTTTACCGTTTAATAGCCGTGGCTACTGCAACGTGGAGGTGTCGCGTAAACATTCGCCAATAAATAAAGGACGACAACCAACCATATCTTACAAATGTAGGGACCCTACCTGGCTCTTCTTTGGGGGTGACTGGCAATAGTTATTGAGGAGCAGTATTTTTTTTATTTTTTTTCGACGATATGGCCAAACTTTTGACAAACGGATGACGTGCCAAGGCTATGTTTACTCGTGTCGTCTGAAGGTAACGAGATTCAATGAAAAGTCCATGTTAGTCTGCGTCAATGGTGCTGATGTTCGAAGCAATCCGGTGGTCTTCGACGTCGCAGTGCTCGGGGACTGCGCTGCTGCGCTCGTGGTAGAACTTTTGCACGTCGTTTTTGTGTTTATGCATTCTTTAATTGAAGTTCTTTGTCTCGCCAATGCAATAGTGGTTGGGCAATCTGCGCGAGGGATAATATAAACCATGCTTCGCGTTTTTCCTTTCGGCGGGCAATTTTTTGGACAAGGCACGAGACGATCAAGCGCTCGGACTTTGGCTCAGCACGCAGGCCAGTGCCTCGCTTGTTTCTTTAATGTAGGGTATGCAGATGTGCGAGGTTGAGCGGGGCTACTTACATGTTCGTGGCTGCTGGTGTCGGTAATCGCGAGCTTGACAATGCAACACAGTGGGTAAAGGTGCTTGTGTACTCGTTCTTTTTGAGATCGGCACAGACAGTTTGTTCCTCCCTTCTGTCCGCTCCAGACAAGCATAGTCTTCCCCCTAAGCTACACTGTCCCAACTACCGATGCTTTCCCACAGGCCGGGTGATTCGAATCAAACCAGTATGTGTGGGTTTCCTGTACACAAACTCTTCACGTTTCCTTCTCACAAGCACATCAGAAAAGGTAAGGTAGCGTCCTTTTCACATTCCACGGTGAACTGGATGACCGGTTCGATGGAATCTGCCCACGTCGGACGTTTCAAGGATGGAGAAGCAGTCATCTACATACCACAAAAACACTGTGTTTTGCAAATGACTCAAGGCCCTTTCTCAATAACTTCCGTGCACAGGTTGGCCTTTGTGACATAGATTGATGCACCCATTGCAGTTCCACTGGCTTTTAAAGGGGCCCTGCAATCATATTTAAGCGTCTACCTTTTTTCCGGTTTCCACGTTCCTTGGTGTTCAAGCAAGCCAGCGGGCACCGAGAAAGTAACTAAATATCAGTGAGTCATATTTTACCGGACAACGTGGAAACCTCCTCCACCTACGAGGGCGACCCATGGTTCCGAAAGCGCGCGATATGTGACGTCTTAGGTCCTGGGCTTACTACTGGTCAGAGCCGCTAAAAGCTTCTTTTTAGTCGAAATACAGAATATAAGTGGCGCGAACCGTTTCAATTATTTATAAAAGTAGTTTTTGTTCACTATTTTAGATCAGAAAAGAAACAAATGCAGTTTAGAAAGTACGGAAACAAGAAATGACCCGTCGACATACCCGCCACCAAGCGGTGGAAAAGGCGGCGCATACAAGAAAGGTGTAGTGGGATCAGGCGCCAACGAGCGCGAGCGTGGAAAGGTCCCGGATGTATGCGGCGGCGCTGCGGTCGTACGAACTGGAGGATTTGACCGGTTCCGAGCGTTCCCAAGGCCTTCGGAGAGCAGCTTTGGCATGCGGTTTGGCTTTTGGCGGTATGGCAGCGCGCAGTGGCTCCCATTCTGAACTGATCTTTACCCCGTGTTTGCTGTCGTTTGGGGCCAATGAAGTGTCATGCCGAATTAGTGTTTAATCGTGCAGCAAATGCAATGCTTGCCGCCCTGGCTGCCCACTTCATACAGCCTATCCAGAACATGCTTTAGTGGCGCCCTCTCGAGCCGTCGACAAAGTGCGGCAGCTGCGAGCGCTCGCTGAGCTCACCACCCCTCGTCTAGTTCACGGCAACTCAAGCAACCAAGGACGTCATGAAGGAGGTTATTTTTTGCTTGATTTTGTAATTTTAATTTGCCTATAACTTAAAATAAAGCGAAATTCAAGAAAAGTTTCATTAAGTTACCACGTTCAGTGCGCTCAGGTTCGGTGCAAATTAAAAACCAGTAAAAAAGTCCTTGCAGGTTCTTGAAAAAAACCCAACAAGTTGGAGGTTAATTCTAGAGTATTTTTATCCCATGAATCTGAATATCATGTTCGTTTTCCCCGAAGATGTAAGTAAACACGAGAAAACCTGAAAAACCTCCGACCAGTCGTTACGTCATAAAAGGATCTTTCGGCCACCAGGCGAGTGTCGCTCGGGTGGGCAGCGCGTTGAATTCCCCCGCAGTGACACCAGTCGTGACGTCTTTTTAATGCGAAAGCATTAACTGTCCCATGGAGCGAAGCAGGCGTCGTCTGTAGCAGCAAAAAATGGCACCCAAGTTCCCATTGGCTGAGCGAAACAGCACCACAAGTCCCATTGGCCAATAGCAGAGCAACACGCTTGCTTCGTCACGGAAGCCAGCGGGTGCTCAAGGTTAGAGCGGACGCGCCTCAGAAATAAAACACAAAGAAAAGCGCAGCTAGCACATCTGACGTTGTTCAGTGATGGGCAAATCGGCTTGCAATCCTGGCTACATACGTCGCGCTGCGCTAGGGATTGCACGCGCCATGATTGGATAGTGCCGCTCAATGGAAGCAACGTGAAATTTTACTGTCCGAGGGGTACTAGATGCAACATCTGTGCATGCCATTGGTGGCAAGACGTTTTTACGACCTACTGCGGGAGCTGCCATTTTCTGCAACATGTTCAAAGCAGTAGATTGCCCATCCTTTGAAGGTTATGCCACATAAATGCCATTATTCTTTTTGCAAAAGACCGGTGGGATCTTGCCGATAGGCGTTTTAACTTGAGTCGCAATTTAGCAGAATCGCCACCGAAGTGAGAGACCAGCAGTAGTTCTGCGGTTTCGGCGTTGCAAACAGGCGTCGTAAAATTCAGGTCGCCACAGGCCAGGAGAGATACTGACAAACCATTTATTTTACACTTAAAAACGTGAAAACCACAACATTAAAAAAGCGGGTGTAGGAGCTAGTGGGACAAAGGAAAGAGTTCATATGCTGATGACAGGGTAAAAAGATGTCTTCCGCCATTTAAATAATAAGTATCCATTTCATAAAATTGAACTAAAATGGAGTCTAAATGCGAGTGATGTACACGTGTATCCATAAAAGAGGGGCGGGTGGGAAAAAGGGACAAATGAGACAGTGGAGCAAACCAACGGCTCGTCTAAAACGCTACCGATAGCAAAAGCGCGACGACGCGATTTGCGTTCGTCACGAGAAGAGGGAGTGGCGATGGAATGTCTTTCGGGGATCGGGGTGCAAACGGGGTAAGGAGGAAACCAAGGTTAGAACTCGTCGTCGCTGCTGTCACTTCCGAAGACAAATGTAGTCGGCTTCTTGGCACGCCCGTCGTCGGGCGCCGCGCCACCGGGCTGTCGTCGACAACTTCGTCTTCGTCCGACGACGCTTTCTCGCCTTCTTCGGCTTGCTCACCTTCTTGGGCTCGTCCGAATCCGAATCTGCAACCTTCTTCTTGCGGCCCTTAGGCGCGGCCGGCTTGGCAGCCGGCTTTGGCGCCGGCTTTGGGGCCGGCTTTGCCGCGGGCTTCTTGGCTGGCGCTGCCTTCTTGGGTCGGAAGTCGTCGTCGTCGTCTTCCGGCTCGGAGACGTCCGAGTCGCTCGTTACGAGTTTCTTTTGGGCGCCGCTTTCCGCTGCGCTGTTGGCTTCACGACGGGCGAAGATGTCTCTTCGCTCTCCGAGCCACTGTTCTTCGGCGACGCCGATTTCTCCTTCTGCGCCCCGCCGCTGCCGCTGGCGCCGAACAGCGAGTCGAAGGCCTTCTCCGCGTCAGGGTTGCCGCCACTCAGCCGCTTCGAAGCGGCACGAGCTGGTTGTCGCTGTCGCTGTCTTCATCGAACGCGTCGTCCTTCTCGACGCACCCGTTTTCCTGCGCTGCCGGCGCTGCGGTGGCGGGCGGCTCTGCCTTGCTGGTGCCGGCCTTGCTCTTGGCCGGCGGTTTCACCTCGACGACGTCTTCATCCTCGTCCGTGTTCTCGTCGCTGTCGTCCATCTTGTACTTCGGCCGGGCGAGCGCGGCACGGCGCGACGTCTGGCGCTCGGGCGGAATCACTGGGCGCTCTTCGTCGTCGTCTGATGCAAAGCCCATGCTGTACGCAGAGTCCTCGTCGTCCGAGGAACCCGACCAGCTCCGGCGCTTCTTTTCGGCGACCGCTTCTTGTCGCCAGAGCCAGCTTTAGCCGGCCCACGCTTGCGCGGTGCTTTAGCCGGCGGTGCATCCGGATTGTCCGGGTTGTCGCCCTCCGTCTTGACACCGTCCTCGGCCGCCTTGCGGGACTTGCGGCCCGGAGCACCCTTCTCTGCCTTGGCCTTCCTGGCCTCCCAGTCGATCTTGGGCTGGACGCGCTCCGCGAACGGTGACGGCTGCGTCTCTGCTTCCATCTTCTTCGAAGGCTTGGGACGGCCCTTGCCGGTTTTGACCACTGCCTTGGCGCCTCCGGCCGCCTCATCCCGTCGTTGTGCCTCCTCCACCTCGTCCAGCTTGGCCATGAAGACGTCCAGGTCCATGGTCCAGAGGTCCGCCGGAGTCTTCTGCCGCAGCGACTCGAGCTCGCCCTTCTTCTGGTCCCGCTTGGCGAGCAGGTCCTCCTTGCGCTCCCGGGTCAGACTCCACAGCGGCATGCCGAGCAGGTAGTTGTAGCTGGTGCTGCCGCCATCTTTGTCTTTGTCCTTGTCCTCTTCGTCCTCGTCATCCTCTTGAGACTCCCCGTCGTCTTTGTCCTGATCCTGCGCCTGCTGCTTCTTCCACTCCAGCAGCGGGTCCGGGTCGTAGCCTCGCTCCCGCAGCGTCAGGATCATCTCCTTGCGCTTCCGGTTCTCTATCTTGATGACGTTGTCGATCTTCTCCAGGATGAAGCGGGCCTGGTTCTCCAGCCGCTTGGCCTCGGCCGTCAGCAGGCCCATCATGTAGGCCTTGCGCTTCTTGTAGCCCTCTAGACGCGTCTCGTAGAAGTCCTGCATGATCTCCGCGGGGTTGCGGAATGTCGTGAGCACCCCCTTGGAGTTGAACAACACCATCGAAGAGGTGCTGAAAGTCGTCTGCAGCTTGAACACCTTGTGGAGTCCCTCGTCCCGTGCCTTGGACAGCTTGTCCTCCGACATGGTGACCACGAATCGGACCGTGGTGTCCGTGTGGTACTCCTTGTAGTCCGTGATCATGGGAGGCACCTTCTCCGTGCCGTGGAGCATCGTCTCGAGGACGTTCTCCTTGTAGGTCTGCGTCCACGTCCGCACAGGCAGCTCCGTGATCTCGATGGAGTTCGAGCTCAGCAGCGCCACCTCGCCGCTCACCACGAAGCGCTGCTCCTCCACTTGATCCACAGTGCCCTTGAAGTTCTTGAACCAGGGTTTCATCGGCTTGGGCTCGTCGCCGGCGATCATGCGCCGCAGGTTGGCCACCACCTCCCGCGGGTCGTAGTTGGGGATCTTGGTGCTCCAGCCCGTGCCAATTCCCTCGGCCCCGTTCACGAGGACCATGGGCAGGATCGGGATGTAGAACTCGGGCTCGATCTTCTGGTTGTCGTCGTACAGGTGGTTCAGCACGGGGTCGTCCAGCGCCGGCGCAATGAGGCGTGCCAGCGGGCTCAGCATGGTGAAGATGTATCGGGGGCTGGCAGCGTCCTTGCCCCTTGCAGCCGGGTCCCAAACTGGCCGATGGGGAGCAGCAGGTTGATGTTGTTGCTGCCCACAAAGTCCTGGGCAAGGCCGATGATGGTGGACATGAGGGACATCTCGCCGTGGTGGTACGCCGAGTGCTCGGCCACTGAGCCCGCCAGCTGGGCCACCTTGATCTCCCGCTTGTCGTTGCGCTTGAAGCACGTGTACAGCACCTTGCGCTGCCCCGGCTTGAGCCCGTCCACCAGGGACGGGATCGAGCGCTCGTTGTCCATGTTGCTGAACAGGATCAGCTCCTTGTTGACAAAGTCCTCGTAGGTCACGTTCTTGGTCTCCTTGCCGTACAGGTACAGCTCGGGCAGGCCCAGCTCCCGGCGCTGCTTGCGCTCCTCCATGCCACTGCGGAGCCAGTCCTTGCGCTGGTCTACCATCTTCTTGCTGAACGCCAGCTCAATGGCCCGGTCGTCCTCGCCTCCCTGGTACTTGAACTTGATGCGGTGGCGCAGCATGTCTGAGAAGTACTCTTTGGCCTCCTTGGCCGTGCTGGTGCCCAGACCTTTGTAGTACTTGACCTTCCAGCGCTGCCAGTCGTCCGTGGCCGTCTTCCACTCCTCGAACTCGGGAAGGCTGTAGAAGGAGATCTCGTTCTTGCCCTTGCTGGCCTTGACGATGGGCGTGATGAACTCCTCCAGGAAGGGCAGCTTGAGCAGCGACGGCCAATTGTGGTGGATAAAGTTGATGAGCAGGCCCTTGATGTGCGAGCCGTCCTGGTCCTGGTCTGTCATGATCATCAGGCGGCCATAGCGGAGCGTCTTCAGGTCTTCCACCGACTCATACTTTTTCTTGTACTGCGGAACAAGGGAACGAGGGTTAGTCTACGATTGATTTTCTTCGGCAGCTGCAGAAACGTTTAGACGTGCCCGTGCTTTGAACTAACTATGGACACGGGATTGATGATGACAAGAGTGCATATGACAGCTAGTTTCCTTCATAGTCTTGGATTGTTCACTGAACGTTACGAGACTGCTGTCAATTCTGACATCAAGAAATAACTTTTTGAAACTTTACTCCCATTTTATCCTAGCAATTCCCCCCACCCCTCCCCAAAACTAGAGGAACATTAGCTATCATTAATTATGATGCTAGAGCCTGTCAAGGGTGCTAGCCTGATCGTTCATTGTAAGTTGGAAAGCTTAAATACTGATTCAACAGATCTAAGTGAAAGGAGAACTTCTATCCACTTTGTCCTCAAATCCCCTGCCAGCCAACATTCCCTGAAACCACCGTAACATTGGCAACAGTACCCGAGGCTTATAGTTGCTTCATCCACATTTTTTTCCTTACCGATCTTTCTTTCTTGCCAGCTGACATTCCCCAACGCCACCCCGATAATGGTGGCCGTATGAGGGACTTTTAGCTGCCTCATCCTCAATTTTTCTGTAGCCACCCGGTAATTTCGGCCGCCTTATCCCTAATTCTCCTTTATCACCCTGGTACTTTGTCTCTTTAACCTCAGATTTTCCCTAACTACCCGGGAGTTTTAGCCACTTTATCCCTTTTCTCTCCAACTTTTCCCGAACAACTGGGGATCCTTAGCCTCTTTATCCCCGAATTTCCCCAGCAACCACCTGGGACTTTCAGCCACATCATCCCCAATCCTTCCCCACCAACCCCCTTTCCCCAGCCAGCCGACGTCTTCCCCCCAAAGAATGTAATTTCTCTAGCGTTTACACACGCTCACCTGCAGCCCCATGATCTTGATGACGTTGTTGATCTCAGCGTTCTCGAGGATCTGCTTGTGGGTGGCCTCCCGGACGTTGAGCATCTTTCCCTTGAGCGGGAAGACGCCGTACTTGTCCCGCCCCACCACCGCAAGCCCGGACACGGCCAGCGACTTGGCCGAGTCCCCCTCTGTCAAGATCAGGGTGCAGTCCACCGAGTTGCGGGTCCCGGCGTCGTTGGCGTCCTCCAGCTTGGGGATGCCCTTGAGCTTAGAGTGCTTTTTGGCCGAGCACTTCATTCCAAGCTGCTTCTGGGCCTTGAAGGTGAGCCAGGACATGACCGCCTCCACCACACCGCACTTGAGCACCTGGCTGTAGAACTTGTCGCTCAGCTCGCACTTGGAGCCAAACTTCTTGGCCTGCAGGGTCATGTTCTCCTTGGTCTGCGAGTCGAAGGTGGGGTTCTCGATGAGGCAGTTGACGAACACCCAGACGTGGTCCTTGATCTGCTTGTTCTGGATCTTCACGCCAGCCTTGTTCTTCTTCTTCACATTCTCCAGCACCTGCGGGAAGTCCCTCGTTCAGACGGCTACACTGTTTCGGACGCTCGCCCAAAAGACATTGCTTACAGACCGCTGCTATGCAAGAACTGCAGCTTCCGCCCCACAATTCCAAAGAGATGTGGCATTCACTGTTTTTGAGGGCACCTCATAAATGGCAACTGCAGGCGGGGCTCCATCCCCCAAATTTCCAGACAAGTGGCAACCCACTGCATCACTCAGTTCAAATGCATTGTTTTTCAGACGTTGAAAAACAGTAAAATCTGAGAGCGCCTTTCTTTCCTCTCAAGACTGGTGCCCCTAAAGATAAGGCTCAGACTGATGCCCAACGTGTCTCGATGCATTAGGCACTGAACTAATTTTTTGCAATTCTTGCGTCACGACAGATTACACATAAAACTAGGCATTCGATTAATGCGTTAATCGAATGCATTAATCAAATACATTCGATTAATGGCCCACATTCAGTCGGTTTTTTGGGCTGTACACCATTCAGCGATACAAAATTTCAAGTAACGAAACCAGTCTTTTTTTTCTTTCTTTGACAGCCGGGTCTCACAGGCAAATCACACAAGACAGGGGCGTGAAATTCGCCTAGAAGCCCGGAACTTGCAAATTTCACCAGCTTGTAATTTGCAAACCATATTCTAATATCCGCAGTCACCAGACTATTATACCTTCGGTGCCCAAACGAAAAATAAAACGCACAAAAAGAATAAATTTTTCACTCGCGAGTACCTCGCCTTGTCCCCCGAGTGTTCCGTTCCTTCACATTTCCCACATGTCCTGCATCCAACACACACCTGCCCTGCCAACGCAATGAGAAAGGTCACTAGGGAGACTCCACAAGTAGTTTGCCTGAACTGCGTTTCAAACTAGTGCGATCGTGGCATCTTTTTTTCGTCCCCTGGATACGTGGCTGGCAACGTAGCAGACGCATAAGGATGAATAGGCCCTGGCGGTGGAACGATGGCACAGGCAGCTATGGCAGACGTCCCCTTCCCCCTGCTGACCTTCTTGGTGAGCTGCTCGGCAATGTAGTCGACGTGGCTGCCCCCCTTGGTGGTGGCGATGCTGTTGACGAAGCTCATCTGGCGGAACTCGCCGGCCTCGCTGAGGGTGACCGCCACCTCCCAGCGGTCGCTGGGGCTCTCGTAGACCACCGTCAGCGGGTTGCCCGCCTCGTCCTCCTTGTCCTTCAGGAAGAGGCCCACGTAGTCCTTGAAGCCCTTCACCGGCAGCCGCTTCCCGTTCAGGTACACCTTCACGCCACGCGTGCAGCCGGCCACGTCGTATGCCCTGCGCGCGAGGCCTCAATCTACACGTCTTCCAACACACCTCTCCTTTGCACCACTGGACGCTTTGCCATTTCTTTACTATTTTACCGCTAACGACAGTCACATTTACAATAGACCGATCTCACAGGCCGGTTTGACTATGCCACCGCTGCCGCAATGCATAGAGGAAACTTTAGTGTTTCCGCCTGTGCGACAACCTCGCTGGTGCTCTGCGCGTGTAGATCGCAAGACGGCACGAGCCCTTTTGTGCACTGCGCTGCCATCTGCTTCCGGTGAACTAATGTTATGGCGGCGTCATGCATGCGCCGAACACTTACTGAAATCGGTCTCATGTGATTTCTGGAGCATTCAGTGCACCAGCAAGTATTCTATCGTGTCTTACCTCGCTTGTTGTTTCATTATTAATATACAGGATTTTCTTTAAGGCTTTACAGATTTGTTTTAAAAAGTCACGAAGGCTACACAAATGCAGAATTACACGGCCAGGAGGATGTAGGGGATAATCGTCGCGATAAGCTGGTTAGCTTATTGCGACTATCACAAGTCAATCACAAAACGGCTGGCTATCGTTTTGTCCTCTCGCCCTCCATTGCCCTCCTTTCCTGTGTCCTGCCTTCTTCTTAAAAAAATGTTTTTAAAGCAATATTGATGGCGCGAGACACGATTCAGTAATAGTCACCTCCTTTTCACTTGTTTTCTCTCTCGGCATTTCGGGCGCGTGGAGGAGAGGTCGATCGGCTTGGCCATCACGTTGAGGTGGAGAGTGTACAACCATTTTGTGACGTCATAGACTTTGCGCGCAGAATTTAAAATAAATCACACGCAATCAATATTGTTCTAAAAAATTTTCTTTCCGCATAAATTTTTTGTACACATTCTTAACCAAGTTGTTAAAAAAAACATTTCTTCCTTTTTAGTGGTTTTTTAAGTGTTGTTCGATGATGCTCAGAGAGTTTCTAATCAATACCATATGTTCATTTTCATTAATTAAGAAGTTAATTGACATGCTTAATTATTCCACCAATTGTGTGACGATTAGAACCCTATATTATGTCCTGGCCGTGTCACTCACCTGCACAGACTGCATCAGTTAAGCTTTCACTGCTTTTTTAAAACAAATCTGTAAAGTCTAAAAAAGAAAAACAACCTGCATAAGTGTTTGCATGCCACATGGCATTTTCATTATCTTACCAGTCTGACCAAGATTCAGGGGCATTGGAATGGTACATGCTGCCAACCAGCAGCATTTTTTCCCCTTGTCACGATAGTGCTTTCCAGAAAATCCCCGGGAGACCTCACGGCGAGGGGAATTGTGGGGACATTGCGACATACGCTCGTGCCAACTCGAACGCTTCACATACCTCGGAAGCTGCACGATTCATTCTCTTATCATTGAGAGCTCGGAAGGCAGAAAAAATAAAGAACTCGGAAGAAGGTCGTCATATACTCCGTTTTGTTTTCCTTCTACCCTTTGTGCGTTCTCAAATCACAAAAAGGTGAAAACAAAGTCAACTTCGGTCTCTGAACAATCTTGCCTGCCATACAGTGGAACGTCGTTACAATGCGTCAAGCAGGCGGTAGGGGCTCCACATATTTCCGGAAAGGTCTACTGTACCTTTATTGTCAAAAGAATCTCTTTCTGTATATATATACCGTAAAGTTCCGAGAGAACGCCCGCCCCCGAGAGGTCGCCCATCCCGTTTTTCTGGCTAAATATCTGTAACATAAAAATTACGAAACATCGCCCACCCCCGATTTCCATCGGACAACACGCAATGTCCGACGGGAATCGCATCAACCGCGCAATTTGCTGTACCGGCCCGTCGCACAAGCGAGTTTATAGTGGATTCCCGCGTTTTTGCCCGCGATCTACGTGTGCGATCTCCATTCCATGCGAGTTGGTCCCGCGTGTACTATATGCATTGTGAAATATGATTGTGCTGCGTTCGCGATCTGCGGTATTTGTTCCCGTAACATACGAGTTTGTAGCGTATTCCTGCCTTTTTGTCCGCGATCTGCACGTGCAATATCGGTTCTTGTGACAGGCAAGTTTGTAGCGGGGTCCCGCGCATTTATCGCATCGTGAAATGCAAATTTGCGGTGTCCGCGATCTGCGTTATCAGTTTCCGCGTCACGTAGTTTGTAGCCGGTTTTTGATAAGGTTTTGCTGTGGCGTCCCCAAAGATAGCCCACCCCATGTTTTTCACCATTTATCTCTTCATTTTGGGTGGGCGTTCTTTCGGAACTTTACGGTATATACATTAACAAAGATCCGCCCCGATCGCCAGGTCCTTTGTCAATTGCACAAGAGTTTGGAAAGATTTTGAGTTCAGCGCTGTGGATGACACGTACCTCCGCGAGAGCAGCGCAACCGTGTCGGCGTCCAGCTTCTCCATGGAGAACTTGGACAGGTCCGGATGGAAGGTGATCCGGGTGAAGTCCTCCCCCTTGGGCTCCGTGCGGATTTTGGGCTCCGTTGTCTTCTTCATGTTGTCCTCCCAGACCTGCGGCCGAGGAGTTGTGGAAAGCGTGTCCAGAAGTGCAGCGACACAAATGCCATGGGTGAACGAAAAATCAAAGAATTTCTTCATTGGGTGTAGTTGAAATTTAAATATGTCACCAACTGTATTCCTTTAAATAGGTGTATTTTTATTGTCTGTACCTATTTTTTTTTTTCATGTTTAAAGTGTTTCTTTTTTCTTACTCCTATAAGAGTCCTGAGAAGGACTGATAGCATGCAAAATAAATAAATAAATAAATAATGGTATTCTCGCTTACAGCGCTTATCAACGAGGCCTAAAATGCCGAGTCACTGGTCTATGGACCACCAACTCAATCAAGAGGAGATCAGTGCATGCTCAGAATGCATTCCACAGCCCAGAAGACAAATATGGCAGCACGAAGAGGGTGATTACCGGAGTGCTATTGGCGACTCCAGCAAAATCGATGCCGCGTGGCGTCAACACCAGGAAGCTCAGGAGAGGAGGTTGTTTCGACTCAGTCGTCTGCTATCACTGCTAGGTTCTCATAGGCAGCATAGAAACAAACATTGTTTCCAGTAATTATTTCTATGCTACTGCCGTGTCATTCCTACGCATCGACTAGGTTTCTACCGTCGAAAAGTTGCTTTGCTTTCGTATGTACAGTGGTGCTGCTGCCGGTACCAGATTTGGAGCAATTTTTGGAGCACCTAAATATTACATTTAGAGCAGTTTGGAGCACCAAAGTATTCATTTTGGAGCACCTGAATGTGAATTTTGTAGCACTCTGAAGCACCTAAATATAATTTTTCGGAACACTTTTGAGCACTTATGTACTAAGTCTAGTACTTAAGAGAGCCTAGGTGTAAATTGACAATTTTCGATGCTGCTAAATGTTACATTAGTAAGTTTTTCACGCAAGTACGATATATTGGTCGCAGAAAGACATAGAAAATGAGAAAATCAACACTTTTCAGGAAAAGTTTGCGAAGGACTAGGAGGCACTACCTTTAATATAAAATGGATGACAAACCGGCTCACCTAACTTACTACACCTTGTTTATTTCAAACACCAAGAGCTTATCAAACTGCTCATCTAATATACATCACCTCGTTTATTTTAAACACCCTGAGCTTATCAAAAGCTTGCTCTATTTTAAGTTTTTGTAGCTTTTCATTCAGATCTGCAAGCTTGGTCATATTTTCAGCAAGACTTGCGTTTGAAGATGATTGTAAACCTGAGAGACGTTGCCTCCTCTTTTTCTACCTTCTGTTGTGTTCTTTTTTATGCCCCAGTCTCAGGTTTACAATCATGTTCAACTTACACCAGCTCGCCTGCACTCTGACTATTTTTTCTTGCGTTTGCTTCAGCCAAAAGCACCTGCCCAGATTCAATTTCCTCCAGGTTTCTGCGAGCCAATCCAGTCTTGATCAGTCCCTGGGCACGTTCCAGCATTGCCTTTGACAATTCTAAGCCTCTTCCTAGCGTCGGTCCGCACCGTCCTATCGTCACGAAAATCGTCCGTACGCGCAGGCGTACTAAGGCGGCCGCTATGACGGAATGAGTCCAACTGAAAACAGGAAGCACCTAGGACGGCGGCGCTTGTCAAGGAGGGTAACGGAGAAACTAATCCACATGTCAACAAACAAAGCAAAAAATGCCTCGCTCAGCGCTTTGAAGAAAAATTGGCGGTGCAGCTGGCGCACCCGCTAGGTGTCCTCCGGTTTATTGCAGTGAAGTTCACCTCGACTAGGATAGGTGGCGCTAGACGCCGCCCAATTCCAATCACCTGATTTTGGAGCAGTTTGGCGCAATTTCGGGCATTTTTGCGAATTTTTATCAGGATGGCGCAAAATGGCGCAGGAGTGGAAGCACTGTATGTAACATTGATTTTACGCTGCAGCGCAAGAAATTTATGATGGTCCGCGTGCTGAACGACGAAAACACCCTATTCGCTGGATTCGTGAATAGGGTGTTTTCACCAACGTAATTTCGCCCACCATTTTGTTGCCTTGGGCTGTCTGGTGCTTGCTGAAGGCGAGTACTCCAAAGACTCACATGACACCTTCAAATCGGTAGTGCGCAAAAACTTGTTTCATCGCGCCTCTATTTTTGTTGTTCCTTCTGGTAAATAAAACAACTTCTCACTCCCTCACCCTAACATCAAAATGGCAGATTGATGCCATGTGAAAACACCCTACATGTAGTGGTTTTGTCCCAAATTTCCATCTGTACGTAGTATACAACGTGCAACTTATATGCGTTTTCTTTTTTTATAAGCACAGACTTTAACTGAGCAAACTTACTGTGGGGAGTCATGTTCCTCATTGAATCAATTAGCGAGAATACTTAAATTGGCTCCCGCATACTACCGTCATGTCTCGGATAATATGGATAATATGGACATGTCTGGATAATATGGATAAATATGGTCTGGATAATATGGATATATGGATATGGACATGTCTGGATAATATGGAATAATATGCACAAATTTTTGGGGAGTCGCAGTGGGTAAATTTATGCACATTGGGTAAATCCCCACAGTAAGTATTGCTATTATGGGTGACTCACATTACGGACAATCTTTTAGGGGAACAGGGGTTTCCATATTAACACCAACTTTTTCGTGAAAACAGTTGTACATAGGGAGATGCAACAATGGCGCAACTTGTCTTTCGTGCTAGGCCGTGCATGCAAAGGCGGGCATGCAAGAACATGATTGTCTGTGTAGTTTTGTCAGTAAAACAAAGTATACCAGCTTCTGACGCCTTTGTGACCAGTTTGAATGTTAAGTGTTCAATAGCACAATCAGAACAGATTAGGATTTTAACTAATTGGTCGGGGTTGCTAAGCTTTTTTTATAGTAGCTACACCAACTGGCTGAGGCACAGAACAGGCTGTGGCGTCAATTTCGATACAAACTGAGCAGCCTATCTACGTATGGCAATAAAGCATTGTTGACACTCCCCAGTCGATACTCGCACTACTAAAACTCGTATTGCAAAGCAGATGCAGCCAAGTGACGTCACTCGCAGCCTACGATGAATTGGCCCGCAGTTAGCAATCGGCATTTGGGGCGATATGTCAAGCGTAGCGGGGACTACGGCCAACGATAAGAATTTCTCGGATGCTCGCGGCGTTGGCGCACTTGCCGCGAGCTTCGACTTTGACAACTCGGGCGGCCGATTAGATCGACGGCTGGCCGCGGCTCGAGACAACAACTCATCGTCCGTTTTCCTCGGCCCCTTTCCAAGACGGGAAGCGACGTACCTGTTTGAAAAGGCGCTTTTCGCTGCGCGAGTACGTCTCCACGATGAACTTTGTACTGAAGATGTTGCACAACTTGGCTCCGTAGCCGTTGCGACCTCCCGTCACCTTTTTCTCCTCGTCGTTGTAGTTCGACGACGTGAGCAGGTGCCCGAAGATGAGCGTGGGTACGAACATCTTCTCGACCTTGTGCTCGACCACGGGAATACCCTCCCGTTGTTCCAAATGCTAATGCGGTTGGTGTCGGGGTCGATCTCGATCTTGATGCAGTCCATGTTCTTGTCCCTCTGCTTGTTATCCGCCGCGTTCACGAGAATTTCATCGAAGATCTTGTAGAGGCCGGGCACGTACGTGATGCTACGGTTCTTCATGCCGCCGTTCTCTTCGCCGTCGTAGACCCACATCGTCTGCGAAATCGGCTCCACGGACCCGATGTAGGTGTCGGGCCGGAGCAAGATGTGCTCGAGCTGGCTCTTCTTCTGGTAGATGCGTTCCACCGAGAGATTTCCTTTGTTCGACGCCGCCGCCGGTGCTCCATTCTGCTTGGCGGCCGGCGCCGCAGGAGACGCGTATTCCTCGTCCGACGACATGGCGTCTGTGGACAAAGACCGCGCCGAGAGAGTCCGAAACGCTGCTCGGAGTTGGAGACGGGTCGCAAAGCTCGCAAGCCTCGGCGACACGCAGGCTAGGCGGCAAACGGGCACACGGGAAGCCTAATTGCTCGGCCGACATCTTAGTTGCTGGCCCGCCAAAAGATGTCGACGGGAAAAACTGAAAGCTTTTTGAAACGCTTGAATCGCTTGAATGGGGAATGGGAACGTTGGGAGCGTTCCGGTGCGCGCGATCACAACCGGAGATGCTCGTCCGCTCTGCGCGCGCTTGCCTCCGATCGGTGGGCTTGCGCAGGCTTCTGCCGTGACGTCACTATTTTCGAAACGGGCCAATTGTAAAGAAGCACTTATCGAGCGCGCGTTTAAAGCTGAAGATTGGATGGCAATTATATGACCGCTAACTTCACGAATGTCGATTATCAGTATAAAAGGTGTCGTATATCTTTTTGTAGCATCTACACGGCGTCGGCTGCTCACTCAAAGACGTACTTTAGTTAATTCAACCTAATTAATCGAAACCGGGAGCCAGGATAGCGAAGTGCGATTACGTCACTTCACGACTTCACGTGACCAGACAACCGACTTTTCTTTATGGCACGTGACTAATTTTTGCCCAATGGGAGTGACCAAATCTTGCACTGCTATTGATTGATCCACAGTGGATTGACCACACACGGGGCAAATGGCGGCAGAGGCAAGCGCGCGAACTTCGTCCGCGTTATGAAATTATGTCGTTTAGGGTGTTCTAGCGTGTTGCAAAGTTTCGACGTTGGCCACAGTTTTAAAGTGTAGGGGCAGCAATGAGCAACGAAATTAAAGCTATCGACCGTGCCAGCGTTCATAGGATATGTTCGGGACAAGTGGTGTTGAACCTTGCCATGGCTGTGAAAGAACTTGTGGAAAACAGCATTGACGCTGGGGCTCGAAACATCAGTGAGTGCTTTCCTGCCTGGTGTTGTCGTCCTCCTAGCCTGAGGGTACATTGAAGTGAACTATGAGTCCGCGTTTAACGGCAAACTCTTGTTGTGGACAGTCTCTCACGCGTTGAACTACGTTCAGGGTCTTCAGGGTGGTGCTTCACGGCACGGCACGGCACATATGTACAGGGTGTCCCCCGAAAATATTTACCAGGTTTTTTTTCACCGCAAAAGTAAACTATGCATCGCCGAACGCTCATTCTCAGCCCAAAAGGTAATGCTAGAGGTCCGAACCAGATGCCAAACTTTCAGCACGAACCGATATTTTATTCAAAAGTTATAAGTGATTTTCTGAAAATTTTAATGGGCAAATGGTGACCGATGGAGCTCTCGTGTCACAAAAGAAAATTTACACGGTCTTTTTACTGCAAAAATAAACTAGGCATCGCCGAACGCTCATTCTCCGCCCAAAGGTAGAGCTAGAGGTCACAACCAGATGCCAAAGTTTTAGCTCGATCCGATAACTTAATCAAAAGTTATAAGTGATTTTCTGAAAATTTCAATGGGAAAATGGAGCCCATTTTTGCCCGTTTTCGGTTTCTGTGTGCCATAGAGCCCCATGTGTTCGAAAACTCCGTCGGCCGTCATTTTTCCATTGAAATTTTCAGAAAATCACTTAACTTTTGATTAAGTTATCGGATCGGGCTGAAACTTGGCATCTGGTTGTGACCTCTAGAGCTACCTTTGGGCGGAAAATGAGCGTTCGGCAATGCCTAGTTTATTTTTGCGGTAAAAAAGACAGTGTGAATTTTCTTTTGTGACACCCTGTACATGGAGCTCTATGGTGCCAGAAATCGAAAACTGGCAAAAATGAATCCCACGTTGCCGTTAAAATTTTTCCAGAAAGTAATTTAAAACGTGTGAATAAAACGCCACCGCCGCCGGAATGTATCGAGGGAACTGTCTTTCTGCGCGTGCGACAACTCGCTCGCTGGAGCTCTGGGCATGTAGAGCACGGACGGCACGAGCCCTCTCGTGCACTGCCGTCTGCCTCCCCGTGAACTAAAGTTATGGCGGCGTAACGCATGTGCCGAACGCTTAGTGAGATCGGTCTATTGCATATGCCTTCCCCTGTTTATGGGAAGCCCCACAAACTCTTTGAGATTATTATTATTATTACATATAATGGAATTCATACTTCTCATTGATTCAAGGTGTGCGACTGAAGGAGTATGGCAGCAAGCTCGTGGAAGTTGTTGACGACGGTGATGGTGTGGAAGAATCCAACTTTGAGGGCCTAAGTAAGTTCTAAACTTGAATATGAAAAGAGAAAAAAAAAGTTTCCAAGGCAGTGCCTTTTCAAGAGTGCGACATCAGTCGATCACTTTACAGCATTTATGTGTTTTTTTGGTCGAAATCTTCTCCCAAGTCGAATTCTATTTCTCGACGCAGCACTGAAGTACCACACGTCAAAACTGAGGGACTTCTCCGACCTTCAAGACGTTGAGACCTTTGGGTTCAGGGCGAGGCCCTGAGTTCGGTTTGCGCCCTCTGGTACGTTCCCAAAAAAACACTGTTTTTTTTTTTTTTTTGTTGCTGAAAGTGAAATTTATGTGCAGCTAAGTATATATAGGGTCCTTAGTTTTCGGGTAAAAGCCGATATTTTCCAACATTTGCACCCCAAACATGTTTCTTGAAAAAGGGGTTAAACCCGATTTTTCTCCAAATTGGGAAATTGAATTCCACCATTTTCCGAATGACACTGCTCCGAAAATATTTTACGGCTCCTGTCCTTGGTAACGAACCAAGTTCCAAAATTTCGCTTTTATGTCTGTTGTGACGTGTATCCTTTCCACTTCTATTTCCGTTCCAACCAACGCAAAAAAAAAAAATGAATGAAAAACTGCATTTAACATTTTGTTTCCAAAGGAACAGCATATATTTTGTTTCTGTCTAACTGAAGTGACATTGTTGTGCATTGCGATTGCACACGTAAGCTGTGATGCTGAGAGAACATTCTCTCAATTCAGGTATGTCCAAAGGCCGGACAGGCCTAGAAGAGAGACAAAGATGTTGCACATGTAGAAGATTATGTGAGCAACACGGATTAATAAAAATCGAAAAGCCCAAGTGAGCTCTTATACTATATTTCAATGCTATCTTAAAGAAACAATCCAACAGCTTTTACTCCGAAAGAATTTGCAGAGATAGAGAAACCGTCTCATTCTGTTGAAATATTGCGGTTCCATTGCGTAATAGCAAAGCAAAGAACAAGAATATTTTGTGATTTGCAACCACGGTGTAGCGGCCATGGGAGGTAAGGCGGGATGCACACCTGGGTGCATTGTAATCAGTTGGTAAGATCTGCCATTATGTGCTCAATATAATTCTATTTATTACAAGTATTGTAATTTCAACACAAGTTAATATATCAAAAGCCTCATATTGACAAAGTTATCGCTCCAAACCAACTTTCAAGGTCGCCATGCTAATCGCAGTCAGAGGCTGTGCAACTGGAGGCTTTGAAACAGAACCCAACCGAATTTTGCATGTCCCCAGTGCGTGCCACTACGCACCAGGGGCAAATCCAAGGGAAGGGGCGACAAGAGCGGCCGCCCCCCCCCCTCCCTCCCCCCTTTCGGGGGGCAATTTGGACAAGGGTGGACCCCCCGGTGCACAAGAAAGAATGGGAGAATAGTATCCTCACAAATTTTTCCGCCCCTCCAAAACGGAGTTCTGTATCTGCACCTGCTGCGCACGTGACTTGAAAGACGGCGCAAGAGTTGAGAGTGGTATGGATACGCCCAAAACGTCAATTGTTTGACAGTATTTTTAAAGAAGAATTTACATTTACAGCCAAAATTGGTTTTCAGTTCTTTAGCCCAGATGTAACAGGAAACAACTACCACAATTATTTGATCAAAGTCCAAACATTGTTACACGGCTTGTTTAAATACTTTATGGACTTTATTGTAAAAGGAAAATCAATATATTGAAATCGATTAATGCTTTTTATTGTTAATTACACATATGTTTCTAAAAATTACCTGAAAAACCCGACTTCCAAAATAATTGCTTGAAAAACCCGATTTCATCCCGATTACCAGTTTGGAGCAAAAGCACCCGATTTTTACCCTCCAATGTTTCAAAAATATAAAACCTGAAAACAAAGGACTTCAAGTATATAGTACTATCCATCTGCAAAGTGTATGTCCCAATAGGTTACAAACATGCAAATCCAAGTGTAGAGATTGTGAAAAAAAAATTTCTTTCAATTAATTAGTGTTGTGTGTGTGGGAACTTCAGTGCTTGGTGCTTGATGTAAGACAGAGAGCTCATGCAAGTTTTGTTTTTAAGTCGAGAGATATTTTTTAATAATAATGAGTAAAAGCAAGAAATGGGAACACAAGCAACGTCGTATATGATCTTCTGTCTTGCAAACATAAACTAATATGCAATACTACTTTTTTTTTTTTGTGCAAAATTTTGAGCATGAGGGATGCTCTTGGGATGGGATAAGAAAACGGAGCTTTTTGTTTCAATCTCGTTTTTCCTCAGCAACTTGTCTATATCGACGTGCCACAAAGATGCAGCGCAGGGGACTTTGCTGAAGTTTGACCATCACGGAGTGATCACTTCCAGGAAACCATGCGCCAGGGAGGCAAGTAGCCTCTGCAGTTTTGAGCGTCTTACAGTTGAACCTGAACTTCTTCTGTAACAGTGGAATATGCACTGAGTGCGCAGGCGAAAATCAGTCCACTCCCAGCTGGATTATGGAACTGGAAATGAAACAGTCCAGTTGGATTCCAGCTGGACCCAGCTGGAATCCAGCTGGATCCAGCTGGACTGCCTCATTTCCAGTTCCATAATCCAGCTAGAAGTGGACTGATTTTCGCCTGGGTGATGCCCGACAAATAAACTGACGGGATTGATGGGTTTGATACCATTAAATAGTTGAAAGTGTCAATTCAATCCATGTGATTGATTAGGTTGTCATCAGGTAATTGAAAGTGAAGCAGTTGATTCATATCATTGACTCTCTAGTGGTTATTGGGTCATTGAAAGTGAACTGATTATTCTTTTGTGACATTTGGGTTGGAATTACTAGACTGTCAAAAGTGAATTGATTGATATGACTGAGTTGGCTGGTATCCTTGCACAATTGAAGGTGTATATAATTGATTGGTATATTGGCCAGGTTGTCATTATTGGACAATTTAAAGTAGATTGGTTTATTGATACAATTAGATCGTGATTATTGGGTCACCAAAAGTCAGAATGTTTTTTTTATTGATTACTACTATTGAGTAGGTTTAAAATCTTGGACAATGGAAGTGTAGTTATCTTAATTTATTTCTATGATTAATGGGGTTGTTATATTGAGCCAGGAGCAGCTTCAGCTATGGCTTGCAAGAAGCATGAATGTTCCTTTCGTTGGAAATAAGCGTTACAGAAACTATTTTACTTCAATCCGTGTACTGTACTAAAAATGGAAACAAGTGTTGGTTGTCCTTTTCGTTCTACTGTCCTTTTCTCTTCCGCCGACGTTTTATGCGCTGTTTGATATTAGTTGGTTGTCCTCCAGCGAGGCACGACGGTGAGCCTGGAGAACCTGTTTGTGACCCTGCCCGTGCGTCACAAGGAGTTTCTGTCCAACCTGAAGCGGGAGTTCAACAAGATGGCCGCCCTGCTGACCGGATACTGCCTGGTGGCCACCGGAGTCAACATCACCTGCACAAACCATCTGGACGGAGGGTGAGTGTTCCGTTGGGAACGCCCCGAAACTCAATGGCGCTGTCGGCCTCTCTTTCAGTACTGCCATTCTGTTGAAATGGAAAATGTTTTAATGGTGCAGTAACTATAGGTGCACTACAAACCCTTCCTCCATCTGCACTGGCTAGCATTGGCTAGATGGTACGAGCTGCCCCACAATTGAAAAGGTTCAGTCGTGAACATCTATCCATCCATCTATCATCTACTTCGCCACATGCAGTCACTGCCTAAAGCGGAACCAGGGATGTGTATGCTCATGCTTTAGATCATGTCTGATACAGAATCCAAATCAAGACGCTGATATTTTTAAATCTGCTACTTCCGAGCATGTTTTTGTTGTGAGTGTCTAAACTGTGCTTTGTTTTAATTCTACAACTTGTTGCTGCTCTAATTTGTTGGGATTGTTGCTCTTGCCCTCCGTTATGCCTTTGGGCAGTGGGGGAACGATAAATAGAATTTAGTGAAAAACTGCAGGAGGAAGCAGACGGTTCTTAGTAGCCAGGGTTCCACGTCTGTTCGTGAACGGATTTCGGCAGTGTTCGGCGCAAAAGAGGTAAGTTCTGGAAACTTCAGTTTTTTGTTGGCCGAGCGAATACTTTTGGTGTCATGCACCTGTTGTTAATTTATTGCTATTGCTGGAAACTAATAAAGACCCACACATTTATCTTTTAGAAGTGGCGACTCCCGATTGGTCTGCTAATGTTCCGTCGAAGATGAGAGCGACAGTTGAGAATTTTTAAAGTAAGATCAGACGATCCAAGTCTAGCTACAAAACGAAACAATGTGTGTTGGGGGAGGGGGGAAGGGTGTTGTAAAGGTGTAGGAGACCTGAAAGGAAAGTTGTGCATTTTTGCACGGTGTTGAAAAGCTGAAAGAAAACAAAGACCACTGTCTCGCTGCAAGCAGAAATGTGGCTGCTGTACATTCAGTTATATTTCATCTGCTAGAAGCTGTACATTGGCAGATGTTCTACAATGTTGCAGTTGTTTAAGCAATATTTTACGAGATCAGAGCGACCCATTGATGCATGAGTACACACCAAATACTCTTTAATACATGCACTTTTTTTTTACGAGGTCTGTAATCTTCCGCGGTGCCTGATTGCATCAAGACGAGGCTGTGAGGGGCTGTCGCCATTCGAGGCAGGTGGGGGCTCCTTGAGATCGTTTGAGAACCCATGCTCTAACTCAAGCATGTTCATAATACACTTGCCAAATGAGCAAGGACTCCCACCTCTTGTAGGCTAAAAATTAGTGCCTAATAAAAAAAATTCCGAGGACACCTAAGCCCTTCTTATGAGTTGTGAATGCGAAAGAATGAGTGTTGCTCTTCTGCTCCCTTAGTTTGTTTGCTGTGTACTGGCGTGGACGGCCACGTTTTGCTAAAGCCGAGGTTGCGGCCAGTGGCCGAGCACGTGCTCCGTGAAGCGGCTGCCAATGGCTATCTAGGAGCCATTTTGCTCAGCCAATGGGAGAATGGGCATTTCTTTCACATTTTGTTTTGTGATTACAGACGCCGCCGGCTCCGCTCCATGGGATAGTTAATGCTTTCGCATTAATATACCATATTTTCCGGTCTATAAGTCGCACCTTTGTGTAAGTCACACTTCCGAATATTGAGCCATTTTTGCAGAAAAGTTGGTTTATAAGTCGCACCTCTTTGCACGGTTTACGCGATGAGTTTTTTCATTTTACGTGCATTGGTATAGCAAAATTGCAGTTACGCACAATCGGCTGGATCGCAATTACCGGTTGATGCGCAAATTTGACATCTTGACTCGCAAGAAATGCCCATAGCACGGCGCTGTCTGGCAGGGGAATGGAGTGATTTGCAGCAAAAGGACTTAAAACGTGCAAAATGAGAAGGTTGTCTGCTTAGCGTACGCATGCCGAGTAATCTAAAGTTTAACGTGCCAGACACTCGTGAACCAAGGCTTGGACCACTAAGCCTACCCTAGGCCATGTCCCGGAGACGACGCGAGCATCGATGTGCAGGCAGATAGATAAATCTTGACACACCTCTTTAGGGACTGCTAAAAGATTGGCTAGCCGCAATCCTTCCTTTTACATCTAGCAACACGGCTGGAGCATGGCAGATAAATACTGCTCATCAAGCAGAAACTAAGAAAGACGCTAGAAAAATTTCTGCAATACGTGTAACCAGACACTTTCCTTTCAGTGTTACTGGACTGAGGCAAAGGTATACAGAACCATGGCTGAACTAGGCAACGTCGATCACACGCTGTAAAAGTTTTTTTCTTGCTGTCTTGCCTATTCACATTGAGCCGCTTCAGGGAAACCGTAAAATTTCTTGCTTTTCGAGTCGGTTATGAAAAGTGTAGAAGAGTGCGGTGACAGCAGTGCCTCCTAGAAGGGGCAACACCACCTATGGCTACAGAGTTTGGTGCTCTACAAAAGATAATGCGGAAGCATAAAAAAATTCCGTCGCACCATGAATTAAATTTAAAAAAAATGCATATAAAACGCACCAGGAAAAATGTTTGAAAAAAAAAAAAAACATGACTTATGCACCGGAAAATACGGTAAGAAGAGATTTTCGAATACTATTTCTGATTTGTCTTTTCGCATCTTTTTGTGTCTCGATTGAACGTGCAGACATCGAGGCTGCTAGAAATCGAACATCGTCCTCCAAGCAACGAAGTGCTTGAAGAATTTTCGCTCACGGATGCCGTGCTGGATGACTGTGCCCATCTCAGGTGAGCTCCGCGCTGACTAAATGAACATTATAGTCGGTGACAGGTTAAGTTACTCTTTCCACTTTAGCAGAGCTGGAGAGGAGGTTGCCCCTCTCCAGCGTTCACTTTGCTAAAGAGGTGCAGATAGCTCCCACTTCCCTCTTAACCTGTCGCCAACTATAATTAGTATTAGTGCCCATAGGTGGAGACTGTGGGGGGGGTCTCGGGGCCCTTCTCCCCCCTGAAGTGTCCCAGGGTAGGGAGGCAGCCCCCCCCCCCCCCTAAGCATAGGTGTCGACTGTGGGGGCACTGGGGCTCTTTGATTTATCCAAAGTTTTTGGGAAAGGGGGAGGGGGGAGCAGGTTGGGGGCATATCTCCCTTCTCAAAATTCTGCCGACGCTTGGACATTGAGCGAGCCTTTCCTGGGCACCGTTTTTGTTTTTCGTTCCTGCAAGCGCTGCGACAGAGGGCTCTCTGCTCGCATGAAACATTCTCTGCGTGCTATCACGAAAAAGCACGACAGTTCAAAAACAAAGGGCGAAGGGCACGAAAGACGAAGGTAGGAGAGGAGAAAGCAGACAGATTGCCAGAAAGGAGAGGAGGGTGTAGTTTTTGTTTATCTGTTTTTTGCCTCCTCAAAAGAAAGACGCAATGATGCTTCTTCCTTTCCTCAAGCTCTTTCTCCCTCCCTTAGTGACCTAACTTTTTCTCCCTAAAGCTCTCTCTCTTTCTTCTCTTGGCGAGGAGTTGGTCAGTTGCCCGTTGAAGTTGAGTATGTCATGCCGTTCGACTGAACAAGAATCAACTTGGCGTCTGGCTCCCGGCGTGGACTTTTGACACAGAGTCGACGGCTGCGTGCACGCTGGCCACACCGTGTTGTGACAGGCCTTTGTGGAGGGTGGAGGCCACGTTCACCCCTACCATTGTTTGGCCCTGGTTGATGCTGCCTGGTAGTTTTTCTGCGAGCAGCATTTAATCAGTCTTTGCCCGAGTACAGAGGCGTTTGCAACAAGGCTGGAAAGCTAATGTTACTCAAATAAATAAATTAAAGAAGCAGGTCAATTTCATTGGCACCACTTCTAGTCTTGCACATATGAAGCAAAATCTGCACCCTGCATTAATGCTCTGACAAAGGTTCTACGTAGTACTACTTCACACTGTTTTGTAGACTCCTTGGGGTAATGCAGCGTCTTATTTATTTATTTATTCAGATAGGTACCTGCATTGCCCAGAGGGCAATATTGTAAGGGGGTAACATGAATAGAATAGACATTATACAAAATTTAAACAATATACACTTAAAACAGTAAGAGCAAAAAGCTTATAACAACATCTCACTCACATCTTGTAAAGATGAAAATAACACGGATGAGTTGACAATTTCACGATCAAGGCGAATCCTTTCATGAATGCTGAAAGGGAAAAAGAGTGTGCAAAGACATCAATGCGACAGTTCAACTGCCGCACCTTTTTTACATGATCGTTCTATTGCGAAATAAAATATGGTTCTTCATGTAATGTACCTTTATCAATGCTATGTTAATCATTATAAATGCCATGAAAAAATTTTAGATGCATCTATTCCCTCTGTTGAGAAAGGAGTTTCCATCAGATGATTCCTTATGTTAGTAATGCTAGAAGTGAAATTGTAACTGCCACTAATAACACGAGCAACATGGTGTTTAGGTACGCTCCAGCTTGTAGATTATATTCTGCACGTGAGGGTCCCATGCTGTACACGCATATTCTAGGATTGGCCTCGCGTTGGTGACGTACAGTGCTTCCTTAAATGGGAGTGGTTTTGAAACTACTTTAAATAAAATTTGATGCACCACTAGCTTCATTAGTTAAATACCGTCACACTCTCTTGAATGTTGGCCGTTGGTCTGCCGCAGGATCGAAGGCTACGTGTCCACGTGCGCCCATGGCGGCGGTCGCAGCTCTTCGGACCGCCAGTTCATCTTCATCAATTCCCGTCCCTGCGAGCTGCCAAAGGTGAAAGGGCTCGCTCTTCGTCGGACCGTTTCCGATCCAATCATGAGTGTATGCCACCTGCACCATATAAGTGACGCTGACGGGCTAAGAATGTGGAAGCAGCTCTGCCTGACGCGTGTGCTTGATGCCTTCCATCCTGCTTTGGCTGTGCATGTGCCAAAGTAGCTATTATTGAAGGAGGAAAGCTTGCACTGAAGGTAGAGCCTCTTCTCCATTTTTGACCTGTCACCGGCTATAATGCCAGTGGCCGACGACGGAAAGAAAAGTTGAAAATTCACCCTAACGAATGATGCAGGGCTTGTGCATTGGAGATGTTAGCCCAATGCGACGCACAAAACCACCGTTATCAGAAATCGCAGGTCGTGGGGGGACTGGTATGAACTGTGCACTAACCTGACGTGAGCGAGCACGAGCATTTCGCTTGAAAGAATGCCTTATCGAATGAGCACTCGCTCAGTGGAAGCACGTGCCCCTACCATTGGGCAGTTTAAGACAAGTGCATCAAAGGATAAAAAATCGAAAAAAAATTACTACTAGACTTAAAAAAAAAAAAGTTTTGCTTTTCAGGCAGGGAGCTTTGCCAGTTTAGCACTGCACAGAGAGGCAAGGAGACATTTTGAAGGTGACTTTTGGTGCATCAATTGTGCCTTGGTCGTAAGAGCGAACACAAGTATTTAGATCGGTCGACGATGACATCAATTAACAATTAAATAAATCTGCCTTTGTGTTTATAAGTGCAGCCGACGAGTCCACAACTACCGGCAGTCAAAACACTTTTTACACTTTACTTCGGCAAGATAAAATTCTTTTCAATCTCGTATATCACCAAAAAACGTACCAAATTATGTTACTGGCACGTTGAAGTATAGCCAACGCACAGTTGGGATCTCCGTGCTCCATTCCTTTCGACTGTTCTGCCATTCATAGAGCACGTCGCCATTCTTTTCGTCTCAGCTGACGAAGTTGGTGAATGCAGTGTACCACACCTTCAACCGTGACCAGTACCCGTTCCTCTTCATCAACATCCACCTGCAGCGACGTGAGTGGACAATTTTGTTGAACGTTCGACCAGGGTGGTCTTTTGTTTCAACATACCGGGAAATGCGTTGGCATACCGACAGAAATGCCATCTCGGCGACAGTGAACGATGATACGATCATCAGCACAACTAAATTCTCACAAAGTTTTCACCGAGCTTGTAGTAGGGTTCTGCGTTTTTGGGATAAATCCGAAAAAATGCTGAAAGCACTAGCTGATAAAATTTTCGTCAATTCGGACCGCGAAACTCAGAAATTCGAGGTTACAACGGCAAAATAAAAATAGAAGGCGGTGTTTCACCTATAAATTTTATAAGAGCACAGGGTTAGTGGTACTGAGTAGAAGCTACTTCAGTTTTCTTAGAAATCTCAAGGCAACTGACAAAAGGGGTTTACCCTTTAGCTCGTCAAGGCTCATTTAGGACAATGGGTCATGGTACCTTGGGTCATGACATAAGCCAATGTTTAGGTTTCCAGTTGGATAATATTATTCGTGCTTCTTAGAGGAAGGAGGCATAGTGCTTTTATAACAATGAAAACCATGAACCTGTAGATCAGGGGTGCACAACTCAAAAATGGCGTGGGCCAAAAAAATGTTTATTGGGAACTGCGCGGGTTTTCAATATCTGGCATCATCGCACTGGTTGCCAACTTGAGCACATCTCGCAGGGTCATGTCCGCAGGCCGCATGTTGTGCACCCTAGAGTGCCTTCATGTGCTCTTCGCATAGAGTGATGCCAATTGCTGCCTGTTTCCCTTTCCCACACCCTCTTCCACCGCCATTTTGTTCCTCTCATTGTTTCCCTGTGCGCCGTAAAGTGGCCTTTGTGTCCATCGGTCCTCCCATCCGAGGGGGAAAATGCTAATCCTCCCTCCGTGGGTTCCACTACGCTGCTCCGAACTTGTGAGATAAGGTGCTTGTTTCCGGGAGGGTTATAAGCCCCACGGATTATCGCCGAGAACCAAAATGGCTGCTGGTTTGTCGGTGAGCGGTATTACAAAGGGTGGCATCACCCTAGCAAAGCGCACATGAAGGCTCCCTAGTGCACCCCTGCTGTAGATTTTAATGGAAGGGAAGGGGGGAAGGGAGGGCTGAAGCTTCCATGCTTTCCAGCAACTACGTCCATGAGTTTAGTCATTTCAAAGTATAGACTGTTAGTGAGGCAACATTTCTTTGCAATCTTTTGCGGGATAGTTAGTAGATTGCCAGTGGCAAGGGCACCAGTCCAAATATACCTGCAGAAATACCATTCGATACAGGTGAGTTCTGATGAACTTAGTGTGCGTCGGTGTCTAAACTCTATTTTGTTTTTAAATCTTAAAAAAGTGGAAACATAGTAAAATTGAACTCCGAATTTTAGAAAATTGGGAATCTTTAGGCATGTGCGAATGGTGGCATTTGAGTTTGAAGCGAGTTGAAAACAAATAGTGGCTTTGTCTCCAAATCTTTCATTGCCAAGCACCATGCTTAAACGAAAATTTAGCTGAACTCGTGAAGGTTGTTTCTAACCTTCCATTTGTCCACTTCTGAGCTCAGTTAATTTTAATTTAACCATATTTATGAGCTGTGGCATTTAAATGACAGATTTGTTGCCGCTATCATAACTGAGGGGATTTATAAATCAGCTTGTTGTATGCGAATATTCTTCATCCTACTTTAAATCTGACAAAAAAGAAAAAATTACACCATCTTCCCGAGGGGAACCATGGGGTGATGCGGAGCATCGTGTTGGTTCCGAGGAAAGAGTCAGTTGCGTGCTGACGTCGGAGATGGCGCCACAGAAACTTAGGAACGCTCGCCGCTCGCCGTTTATTTTTTTTCACACTTGAAGGAGAGGAGACTAGAGGAGGAAAGCTGCGCTTGCGCACGCGGTGTGAGTACAAGCGAACGCACGCGCAGTGCACGCAGCTGGTAGAGAGAGAGAGAGAGCGGAGAGAGTAACGCGCAGCTGTTGGAGAGAGGGAAGGAGGAGAGTTGCGCGTGCGTATTCTGAATGCGGACTACGACGCCGACGCCAACGCCGCGGGACATAGACCCGAGCAAGAGATGCTCCGCATCTAAAACAAGTTCGATTGATGCATGGGTTGTCAAGACATCGCTGCCTAACATACTTCTGCATTAATCGCGGCGAGATAGCCCCGTTGAGTGCGCTTTCACTGCGCACCGGTGCACTGCGGAGAAGCAATACCCGCAAAGCCTGCGAGCTCAACGGGTATTGCTTCTCTGCAGTGCACCGGTGCTCGGTGAGAAGCATACTCAACGGGGCTCACCCGCCGCAATCAGCTCTTCAAAAAGTATGAATATCGCAGTTCATCTCAAAGCAAATATCGAATAACCTATTATGTGAAACTACTATTAGAAAATTTCGCACAACACTAGAATCTAACAAAAATATACTCTGATAAGTGCAGAATGTTTACCGAAAAATAAACTCCGAAAAGCACCCTCCTTATTTCACGAAAAATCAACTCAGATAACATGAAATCCTACTTACGAGACACGTTTTTACTGCCCGAAGTTTTGACTGGGGGAATCTTTGTTCCTCCGTCTCTGCAGAGAGCGTCGATGTCAACGTCACGCCGGACAAGCGCTCCGTGTTTCTTCACCACGAAAAGCACCTCCTAGCCCTTGTCAAGGTTGGTACCAGTAGTGCCGGTACATTAAAACCACAGTGTAAAGACGGGAACAGAATGCGCCAAATCGTGAGCGCTGACATCGGAGGTTCCATAAAAAAGAGCGACAAAAGAGGAGAAAAAGAAAGGAGATGATAGGTTGGGTGGGTTCGTTTGGCCGCTACGACTCAAAGTTGTTCGATCGCACTTCTCAACTTTATTTCTTTTTATGTAACGTGCAACGCCAGTGTTTTTCACGAAGTAAGTACAAAATAAAGCTAGAAAAACAATAGGTACAAACCTTGCAAGCGATGTTTTCCCTGCTTCTGTACGTATATTAAAGCGTCGCCGGTGATCTAGGCCAATGGGACCTGTGATGTCCACATATGTGCCCTTCCGTTCCGAAGCAGCCGCAATGCATGGGACTTTTCCCTCTAGATTATTATATTAACGCTACGATTGAAACAGACTGACAGTTTTCTGTTTTCTTCCACGCTTTGTGCGTCCAGTCCTCGCTACTGGCGACATTTCGCCCAGTGGCCGCGACGCATCTGAGCGCCGGGAATTCTCCTCGCCCCTTTCTTCGTCCCAGTCACAAGGTGAGCCAGATCTTTGAGATCTCTGATTCTCAGAGGAATAGACTGGTACAACTCTAAAGTTGTACTGTTAGTATTGGGTTTTGAAGGTGGTCTGAACTGAAAACGCTATCAGGAAAGAACTTCAGCGTGGTGGGCTTTTACGGGAATAATGCGAAGCGTAAATAACAGATCATTTAGCGAGATTACGCCAGGATTGCAGTGTAGCCTTGATCACCGAAAGATGTGAAAGCAGTGATGGTATCATGCACCCTTACTGTTTGTTTGTGTACAATTTTTATTGCATCAGGATATGTAGTATCACCATTGATGCATGCATGTTCTAATGTTTAAGTTTTGCCTATCTGTAAAGTCATTAAGATTTTGCATTTCTCACACTTATAACAGTGCTGAGATCAAGTGGGTGCCTGAAAAGCGAATGTATACTGTGTTGTAATATGAAAACTGGACGCATTCTAAAGAGGTTGTTGCATTATTATTTCAGCTTCCCTGTCTAGGTTTTTGAGTTCAAGCTCTCCATGTGGTGCCGGAAACGTCTTGGTATGTCCTTTATCTACGAATACTAGTCCATATACTAACCCCTGAAGTATCTATTTTACTGGCTTATTAGGTGACCGCTTTATCATATTTTGCTCACGTGCATGCTTAACTTTTTTGTGCTAAAATGAATGTGCCTCTATCTTGTGTTATGCTTAAAAAACCTGGCAAAGCAAAATGCTGCAATATGGCCAAGCTCACAGCAGGGCGCTACGTGACCTCCAAAGTGGCTTCTATTGTGGCGAAATGTGCTCTACGTGCACATTTTCTGCAATGTGAAATGCGCACTGTTGCTGTGAAGTATGGCTTTCAATCGAAACTAAGAAAACACGCTAGCTAAACATATAAACCCCGACTCATCCCCAAACCAAGCAAGAATGTCTGCGTGGCCTAGTCGGTAGCGTGTCTGCCTTGCAACCAAAGTGTAATGGGTTTGAATCCCGCCTCCACTTAAAATTCTTCAAGTTTTTTCTTTAAGGCAAATGAATTACTTTATAAAGAGAAATCATTTGAGACATGCCGCGACCTTTAATTTGCATTACATGGTCACGTTTTAATCACTTTCATTCCACGCATGACGTCACGCTTCACGCAAGCGTTGTGGGTTGTTTGAAATTCTTGCGCGGGGTCATGTGGCTGGGACGTCATGACCCCATCAGCCAATCAGGACTTTCCGTCCCCACGCCGCCAACGGCTCGGCTTTTCTGCAACATGAGGTCCTTAATTAGAGCTATCAGTTTAAAAGATTATCGATGTTTGTTTTATTGTTTTGCTTCTGCCCAGAAACCCGGCTCTCCAGGCACGGGCATGAAGAGGATGCTCTCTGCAACTAGCTCTCCCACTGGCCAGAGACTCTCACTTCAAAGCTTTAAGTGTAAGTGTCGGCAGTATGTTTTGGTCACATTGTCGAGTGGGTAGTTTCGTTTTGCATCGGTGAAATTCAGGCAGAGGAAAGGAAGCTAGTCATCACAACATGTCATGGCGTAACATGAAAATGAGTGTGTCTCATGCTCTCCCGATCTTTACCTGTCTGTGCAATTTTTCATTCCAGTCCGTCGCATAGAGGCGATTGCGAGCGAAGAACCCTCGTCTAATCTCAACACTTCCTCGGATTCCATCCTTGCAACGCCAGAGCCCGAAGAACCCTCGTCATTCGACGTGACCAACACTTCAGCGTTCGAGCCGAATTCTAATGACGAAGATGCGGTGGACGTCGACAGATTGCAGATGTCGTCGCACGCAACGACTTCCCAAGTGACTTCACAGGTGACCTCACAGACCAGTTTGCAGTTGACACAGCTCCAGAGTCTAAGCAGCAACTTGTCAAACCTGAGCTGAATGCACCTTGACTCCAGATTCCAAAACTCCGAGCGAAGAAGAGAGCCGAAGATGTGGAACCAACATGCCACTCCTTGGGAGGTACTTGCGGTACCGAACGTTCCGTAACATTGCGCCACGGTGGACCATCGTCGGAGTGTGTCGGAACAAGTGTTCCAAGATTGCCTAAAAGTTCCAGTGAACGCTCGAGTTCCAAAAAGGGCAGCGATGGCAAGCTGGGGACCGCTGTCGGTCTTCGATTGTTGCAGGCATTTCGGTTCGGGTCAAGCTCTACATACTTGGAGCAGACGGAAGCGATCCGGCAATCTGACGTGCAGACGACGCCGACAAAAGACGGTCAAGACTTGGAAGTCGATGGCTTATTCTTGCGCGACAGTGAAAGTGACAGTGTTATGCCTGAATCTGAACTTCTTCACAGTGAGGGTGACATTCTCAAATCAGAGCAAGTGCCTGTCGAAGAGTTTGAAGTGGACAAACGTTCAGAGGTGCCCCGGAGAGTTAGGACATTGGAGTTTTGTCTCTCTCATCTGCGTCGGGAGACGGAGGAATCGCAAAATGATGGCTGCTCCGGTGAGCCCTTTCAATCCTAATCTTTTTTCGTAGCTATGTTTCATTTCCGTTAATTTGCTTAGCAACGCTGCTGGCAAGCTGCAAGCAAACGTTTTGAGTCTAGACTTGAATGCAGCAAAATTGGGAGTAATGTAGTGCTATTTTTTGGGCTGTGAAGTTTGTGATCCTTTGTCTTGCTTAGTGTTATTTTGTTTAAATTTTGGTATTGTCTGCCCCCCTACAATAATGCCCTACTAAGGGCGATGTAGGTAGACATATATGGAATAAAATAAAATAAATTGTGTAACTTTTAATTTGTCGTAGCAGGCAACAAAGAACACTCGAAACCAGCATCTCGCTAGGATTTAGGGCGGCTATATCGCCGTCTGATAACGCAGCAGCCGAGAACGAACTGGCCAAGGAAATTAGGTTTGTACGCAGTTATTAGTGCGTTTTTTTCTCATTTTTATTTTTTGCAGTTTTTATTTTGAATGATTGCTTCTACATTTCAGCAAGGACATGTTTGGACAGATGGAGATCGTCGGGCAAGTACGTTGGGGGATTTTTGTTTCAGCCGATAAGACCTTTTCTCGATGCGGAATCAAACATTTCGATTCCAATCCCAACCTATTTTCATGTCTCGATTGCAAAGACTCGGGTTCCTGTCGTGACTGGTTTTTTTGTGAGCTTATCCGGAATATATTTTTCCTTCTAGTTTAACCTGGGTTTCATTGTGGCCAAGCTTGGAGACGACCTGTTCATTGTCGACCAGCACGCTGCGGACGAAAGTACAACTTTGAGAGGTTGGAGCGCGACACCGTCATGAAGGGACAGAAGTTGCTTGCGTGAGTCTAATGTTTGAATTGTAGTTCCCTAGCCACGAGCTTTCGTTTGGGCTCCCTCGCTCAAAAAATTACGAGGGTTCGCTTTTTCATACTTATTACCCACGTCCTTGTAAGTGTCGTAGCTGTAACAAGTCGATACCTGCAATTTAGCGCAACTTCTTGTTATGACCAGACTGCAGCTTTAAGACTACTTGAGGCCCAGTGTAAACCAGTGTCGCTGCACCTCAAAGGCAGACCGGCCTTACGCTGTCTCGACATGAACGTCTATTTTGGTTTTGGTTTGGTGACCAAACTTCGTGCGTACTCGTGACTTGATTGCTGACTTTATGACGACTTGTGACCAGTCTGCCAGTTTACAACTTACTGACCAGACGGTGATTACCTTTGCTCTGGTGTGCCTCCAGCCCGCAGCCGCTGGAGTTGACGGCAGTCAACGAGTCGGTCTTGATCGAGAACCGCGAGGTGTTTGAGAAGAACGGGTCTGCCTTTGAAGTGGACGAAGTCGCAGCCGTTGGGTCGCAAGGTCAAGCTGGTCAGCGTCCCTGCCAGTGGAAGCTGGCAGTTCGGCAAGGAGGGCAAGTGCCACTTCTTTTGTCGGCTTGTTTACTGGTTGATTGATTGATTGCGATTAGTTTGTGGGCCTTTAATCAAATCTGGGATCGTCTCCTTTCCATGTTGCAGAAATGGCAAAATGGAACCGGAGTTCTCCTTGGATCGGAGAGTTTTATGTTTTATGATGTTAATTATTGAAACGATTTTCTGCATACTATTTTATTGCTTTGTCATTGGTGTGTATTGTGCTGTATTATACTCGGCGTCAACTATTCTCGCACTATTCTCGCACTAAAGCTAGACAGCCTGTGCAGCGTTCCAACTCCATCAAAGCTGAGTTGCGCGTGTGCATGTTAATGAGACGCACGACGAAGCCCCTGCTCACGCAACAGTGCAGGGCTGTGGCACTTTGACAGCTACAGGTAGCCTCGACAATGTAGCACAAAATGCTTGACGCCGAGTGTAGGTTCATCTTATAATAAGTTTGTGTCTCCGGTGGGTAGGTACTACCCTGTCCCACCTTACTTTATACACGAGTTAATTATTGCATATAATATTAGCTTATTTAGTTAATTTTGCTAATCAGGAAATTGATGACCACCCGCACTTTTAGATGGGGGGCAGTATGACAATAACTGCCACGTCATTATTCGAGCTAGAAATTATCCAAACCCACGAAGGATCCTCCAGGGCAAACGACAGTTAAAAAACAAAGGTGCGATGCCATCGACACCCCTTTTATACTGTTTCGCCGTCAGGCTGACAGGGGCAGTGGAAGCTACCATGCTCGTTGAACCAATCGGCTGTCGGTCTTTCATCGCCCGCTTGCACACACTCGCACGGGAACAGGTGATGAAATGCAAGCGATCGATAGGTCTGGCGAGCACGTAGCTTCCGCTGCCCTTTTAGTAACTACGGGGTGCAGACAATTGCAAGCAAAGCCACCGGCCGCCGCTATGTCTCTGCTTGTGTGGACAAGCTTGGGAAGTTTAAAGCTTGCCAAAGCTGTGTTCACAGCGCTAAGTTGCACATGTGTGCGCTCGTGGGGCACCATGCTTGCAATTGTCTATATAGTAGAAACCCAGTGCCCTGGCACTGCCTAGCATGAACCCTCATTACTTGGCAGCCTCAATCAAAGCTGATTGACATTCTTAAACTTGTACTATGTTCCACAGATGTCGACGAGCTCATCTTTGTGCTGAGTGACAACCCGGTGAGCTGGTCAGGCTTTTAGCATTTTAGTCTAGTTGTCTCATGGAGACAAAAGGTGTAAAGTGCAGAAACAATAAACTATTAATTAATGGGGATATGTTTTTCAACAAGCCAGGCATTTTACATGCCTGGAAGAGTGGACCACCTAAGCGAAATTCCGACCCTACTCATTTCCAGCACTGATGCCTTTTCTTTTTTCCGAGGACTAGTATTGTTGGATGGAATAGGCTGCCAAAGGATGTGTCTGTGAATAATTTACAAAATTGTGTTTGATATAGTGCACTTTTGCACTTTTTGCTTAGAAAACACACACCCAAATCATTGCTCTGTATATAACAAATGTAGTGAAGAGGTTGAGGAAGATTATTCTCCAGGAAAATGTGATCTGTGCAATAGCATTTTTTGCGTGGGGACGTTATCTTTGTTGATTATCTTCGTCCCATAAGTCAGTAGGCTATGATTGGCTCTCCGAGTGCTCTGCGGAAAAGTGGATGCCCACACCTTGTTCATCAACAGTGCATCTGTTTTACTAGGAGCTAGTTTTACTGAAAGAAATATCACAGTTAAGTACAATGGCTAGCTTTGTGTAAAATTTGTTTCTCATTTGTGTGTCTATCTGTTAGATTGACAGTTTGGTTACTTGGGTGGAGTTACACTAAGAAATGTGCGAACAATTTTGAACAACATTAATTTTTTTCTTACAGCGAAATTATTTTGAGAAAAAACTGACCAAGCAAGTTCGACAATTATTTATTTATTAATTATCAAATTAATTGTAACTCAAGTTATAATGAATGAATTAATTATAACATATTTCTACATTGTTAAACTTGTGGAGTACGTTAAGCAGAGTGATTTGCTTTTGCCTAATAAAAAGACGCACAAGGCGGAGTCCGAATACAAAAACACGCTTTTCGAGATAGCCGTTGCAAGTTTGCAATCTTGGTTGTTCATGCATATCAACCCTTAATATTAATGGTTTTTTTTTTTTCTTTTTTTAATGGTTGTTTTGTTGGAGCCAGCACACAGTTTGCCGACCGTCCAAGGTGCGCCAGATGTTTGGCGTCCAGAGCATGCCATGAGTCTGTCATGGTGGGCATGCCATTGACGTTGGCTACCATGGGCAAAGTAAGTTGGAAACCATGGAAGACTGAGGGGTGACAGAAATGAACATGGCAGAAAATTCCACTGGCAAGGCTAGATACACAATTCAAAACTGTTCTGTTCTGCGGTTCCCCGACGCAAAGGAAAGCCAAAAGGATCCAACTCCAAAGTATGGGGTGCACAGGGTGGCTCCTGTCAAAGTGTGGCAAGTTGAGTAGCTCTCAAATTTCTCCGCCACTGCACATTGTAACATGTTTTTATCGAGGAGCTTACTTGGGCGAAGTACAGATGTGGCCGATGCAGAATTTTAGTGCATCCTCTGATCCAAATTAAACGCCATCTTTTTCTCAGTTCAGTATTAGAGTTGAAAAAAGTTAATCCAACTTTTATTTTCCCTGCCTCACCTCAAAATGTCAGAGAAGCGAGAGTTTGAGCAACCTTGAATTACGGAAATGTAAAGCCCCCAGGGAGGCTTTACATTTCCGTAATTAAGGTTGCTCAAGGTGTCGGCAGTGCCTTAAAAGATGGCCCCGACATTTTATTTAATAGCGTCTCCAGCCCATTGCTTGCCCGCTCGCAGTGAAAGCAGGAACCGCTCTAGCAGGGGTCCCCCCTTCTTCTGCTCGGCAGGCACGGCGGAACTGCTCGTGAGCATAGCTCGCAGACAGGCCATGTCTGAATGCAAACAACATTATACACAGTCCCAGTGTAGTGCTGCAGCCTGTAGATTCCGCACAGGCTGCGTGGAATCTAACCTTTCTGTTTCGCCAGTTTTCAATGCTAACGATACGTGACGAAGTGAAAAGATGTGCAAGCATGTCGGGCGTTCCTTCAAACTGGAAAGGCTAATATCGGCAAACGAAGGCATGTAAAAATAGAAAACAAATGCCTCGAGTAAATTTCGTGACTAAAAAAACAATGCTACTACGTTTTTGTTTTTCAGAGCATTTATTCAGAAAGGATCGACGGCAAATTTTGAAGTTTTGCCTATCCTGAAACTCAAAGGTCGAGGACTTAGAGAGCATTCCCATATGCTTTTTATACTATTATTGTCAGTTTAATGTGACTGTGTCATACTAGCTTTCAGAAGCACTGTTTCATAGGGTTTTTCATTGTCAGAACACCTCTTTTTAACTTATGTGTCTCCATGGAAGTATTCTAAACTTGACACCCGTGTTGATATTTTGCAAAATTTAGATTGCTTTTGATATTCTTTTTTTTTTGGGGGGGGAATATCGCATAGGCGCGAGTCATCTAAAGACCCCAATGCTTGTTAAAGAGCCCGAAGTTAATTATTTTAGATAAAAGTTATCTTAGTGAGAATAGACAGCCAAGAATACACAAAAGGTAACAGAGTGCCAATTGTCTAGACAAAAACTATATTGTCGCTGCCTCTTAAATGCATAAAAAAAAACCTGGCTTAGCTCTGAACTCAGAAAAATATTTTAAGTGCCTAGACGGGACATGTGCATCACAAAAACAATTCACTTGGGCAATCTTTATTTAGCTCAATTATTACACTGCGAGACGTTTTGCGTAAGGAGTGAAACCGAAATTAATATTGATGCCGAGACATTAACTCCAAAACAGAAATTAGTTTTGGTTTAGCTTCCCAACCCAATTGTATGGCGTAAACATAATCCTAAACACCTTTTCTGTTTCCGGGAGGAAGAAAGGCAGCCTTCCTGCATAATACTCCAGCTTCCTCGTAGAAGCAGGAATAATTTGTGTTGCTCAGTAAAGCCAGCACTCCACAGGCTCTGCAACCAGGATACCATCGTGCATCCCCAACCCTCACTATATCCACCATTTTGAAAATCTAGTGGCACCACCTATAGTAGACGGTTGGAGTTGCAGATGTGAGCGCTCAGCGCGTGGATTCCTCGTGATGTGTGTAGCGATCTCTCCGTGCGCCGCTTGTAGGTCTGGAGCCGTTGGAGCACTCGCTGATTGGCTCCAACTGATCTGTGGGGAAGTGGTGGAGCGCTTGACGTCCGGAGAAGTTCTCTGCGCCGCCTTTTTCAGAGAAGTTTGATCCGTAGTCCTCGCAAAATTTGAATTTCGATATTTGCATTAGCGACGCTGTGGCAGCTCACCGAAAGTGATTGCACCAGTAGCACTCGACGATTCAAAGTTATGAGAATACCGGAGGGATGTGGTGCTGTTACGAGGACTGTTCCAAGGTTGGTGAGGTGTCGAAGTTCCGCGCCAAACAGCCGGAGTTGCGATCGAGATGCGTAAGAAGTCGCCCTTACCAGGCCGCGTATCAGGGGGGGGGGGGGGGGCATGGAGCTAGAGCACTGCACGGGCCGCTTTTGTCAGCCCGGGCCCGGCCCGGGCCCGGCATCATGGTAAGCTACCCGCCCGAGCCCGGCCCGAGGGTTTCCAAGCGGGGCCCAGACCCGGCCCGGGCCCGAGCATTATCTATGTTACCCGGCCCGGCCCGGCCCGCCCGTGTTATAACAGGCCCGGGCCCGGCCCAGGCCCGAAATTTAGTAAAGTGCGAATTTACTGAGCAAGGCGTTTGCATTTCAGTACCGGATGGCTCTACGAATAACCCGCGTAAATTATTAAAATCGTGACACCAGAGTGTGACATCGGCCTAACATATATGGAGATAACAAAGGCGACAGGCCTATATTGCAAAATCCCTAATATTTGCGAGCCCCTGCTTTTCAATTAAAAATTCACGAAACATAAGAACGCGCGAAAGTGTCCGTCTTCAAGAGGTCAAAATCGTGACCTTCTAGAATTCGTTCAATGAACGCGCATATGTCCCTTGTACTGCCTGATATGCGAAAATTTGAGGCTGCGTAAATAAAGGTTTTTACAGTAGATGACTTGACCGCCATCGACTCAATCAACAGACACAACCTGGACCTCGTTTTTTTTTATTATTCACAAGAAAAATGAACGGCAATAACAAAGGTGTGATGAACTATTTGTACACTGAAGTTGTTAGCGTACATGCACTACATGTTTTTGTGCAAGAACAGGAGGTTATCTAATGTGTCTGGTTTTAAGCACGTTCTCCTCTCTTGGATAATGTATCCCGCGGCGCTGAAATTTCGTTCACTAGTAGCACTCGTTGCAGGAATACAGAGAATCTTCCTTGCAAGGAAAGAAAGACGTGGATATTTCTTGCATTGGGACTTCCACCATTTCAGGAGGCCATCGATGCCCTCGCACGAACCTCCGGCATGGAGGTAGCTGTCTAGTTCATCGTCGTCAATGTCCGTCTCGGCGTGGTCGTGCCAGTCTTGAAACTCATCAAGGAGTCTCCGTTTTGGTGGCTTTGTACTGGTGCATTCTTCACCGGTCTCCTGTTCAGAAGGAACCTCCGGAACACCGAGCATCATTTGTCGCACCGTGCTGAAAACAGCGGTTCTCTCCGCTTCTTTCAGGGCCCGCAACTGGCGGAAGGGGGGCCATAACAGTGTGGCAACGTAGTGTATCTCTTCAAGCTGCAGCTTAGTTTCCAGGAACTGTGCCGCACGTTTCTTGAGCTGGGAAATAGTCCTTGTGTCTGCAGCCACTGGGGTCAGATGTCCTTTGAGCTTCCGCTGGTATAGCAATACCAGGGGCAGCGTTGGTTGCTTGTCTTGCTCAAGCTTCTCGCTGGCCTCCTTGAATGGCTCCAAAAAGTTGACGACGTCCTTTAGAGCTGCTTTGTTAAGATCCTCCATCAAGGTATTGCCCCTGCTGTCAAGAAGAGATTCAATGTCTTCATACTGTGTGACCAGAGACTTTATCATAGCCACCTTGGAATTCCATCTGGTGCTTACCTCTTGACACACACCATGGGGCAGCTGATTGCACAGTCCGCTTTGCTTTAGAAATGTGACAATGGCTTTTACCTTCTTCAGGCTCTTCTGCAATTCAGGCAGCTGCTCGGCGAGGTACTCATCGTCGAAAGTATGCCGGAGAACAGTATTCAATATATGGGCAGTGCAGCTCATTCTGGTGTAAGGACGAAGTGCGTTAATAATGTTCGCACCTTGGTCCGTCACAAATACTACATTTTCCAAGATGGCCTCCTCGTAGCCCAACTTCGCGCACCTACGCACAAGCTCTTTCCTTATGTTATCTCCAGTTTTCTTCTCGGGAGGAAAATCACATGTAAATAGGACCAAGCTGACTAGTTCCCACTCGTCGTTCACGTAGTGAGCAGTGGCAGTTATGTACGCCACTTTCTTGTAGTCGTCAGTCCACATGTCCACAGTGAAAGCGCAACGGCCCTCCTCTATAGCTTGCCGAACCGCTGGTTTTATCGCTTCTCGGAGTTCTTCAGCGACTTCAGCTACCTTGCGAGATAGTGTCGTGGGGTGTGGAAGAACATATTTTGCGGCTATGATTCCGTGCCGCGCCCCAATAGAAATTAGCTCATCGGCTAACTTCAAAAACCCTTCGTCACATACGACGTCAAATGGCCTCATATCCTTGGCGCACCAACGAACGCAGGCCGTCGTCACATTCTGCTTGACGCTTGCAGTTATACTAGGTTTCTTCTCGCTAAAGAAGGACGTTATAGGAGTGCATTCGGCCGGCACCTTGCATTTGTGGCGATTCAAGTGAGATGTTCCTGTTTTCCCACCATCGTAGCTGAGAAAGCCTTTGCAGTCTTTGCACTGCACGTACCCTGCCGGCGACAAAGTATTGGCGTCAACAAGTTGAAGAAATTTTTTCCAGACTTCACTCTTCTGGGCCACCCTCGGGATGAGTTTGAGTTTTCCGGAAGCAAGGTCGGTTTTTAGGCGTACAGATTCTACAGAGCTCATTTCAGCAAAGGGCAAAAAATAAACGGTAGCTAAGACGTGAAATAGCACTAATGTAGCTCTACACCATGTAGCTTCGTGGGCAAAGTATATCTCTTGTGCAACCCACCTGCAGTTTGATCCGCTGAATGTGAAGTCTCATTCCGGCAAAAATGAAATGCAGTCTCGATTAAGCAAAAAGTGAACAATCCGCATACAGAACTAGGCAAGATACAAATCTGACAAAACGCGCACGGGCAATGCTGGCAACGTAGCAAAAGTCCCAAACAAAAGGAAACAAATTCTCAAAAGTAAAGCTTCTACCTAAGTAGCCATGCAGTGTCATATAATATTCACCGGTGCTTAGTGGCAGTCCGTTAACCACGACGCAAAGTTGCGGCAACTCTCGAAGGTAAGTTCTTCCGGAGAAGCAGGCGTCCAAGTGTCCCGATCGACCTTCAACGCGACGACAGCGGCAGCAAAAGCATGCTCCCGGGAATCGCACGGCAGTCAGACTGAAGACGCGACAGTCTACATTCCCTTGAAAATACAACCTCCAACACTAACTAACCGGAGCGCGACGCGGTTTTCTATACCGAGCGCAGCGGCGTCTGTCTGTACTTTCCGCCTGCAAAGCGGTAAAGAACAACAAAATAGACACCTCCCGCACGGGCGAAGCCGCGGCCGCTCATCGATGCTTCTCTCCTCCCCCGCCGCTGTCTGCTCAGGGCGCCAGACGCCAAGGCGCCAGAGGCCAGGGCATGGCTACAGTAGCTCAGGAGTCAGGAGCTCTCTCGTTGTGCTCGTTACTTCCCGATCTTTATGTTCTAGTAGGTTCTATCCTAGTTGAGAGGGTTGGCTCTCGCCTCGTTGCTCGCTCGGGATAAACGCGCGTCAATCGTGGCTTCGCGGGTGCGTTCGTTTCCGCGCCGCTTTTTGAGACATCTTGTATTTTCCGAGCGAGTCATGTGGCCGCTCACAGTTACGTGCAGATAAAGGGATAAAAAAATTTAAGACGCTCTGCCAACTGTACGCTAAGCGGGATGAAACTTTGAACGGCTGCGTGCTCGCCTACCGCCTGCCCATGTTGCTGGGATCACCGAGCGCGGAATTCAACGGACGCCGTCGGCATCACTGACACGTACAGCGGGCCCGAGCCCGAACTAGGCCCGAGCAGGTGCTGACCCGAGCCCGGCCCGGGCCCGCCGTCAAAAGCCCGGGCCCGGCCCGAGCCCGCCAGAAAACCGCCTTACCCGGCCCGGCCCGTCCCGCGGGCCGGGCCGGGCCGAGCTTTCGGGTAGGCCCGAGCCCGTGCAGTGCTCCCCGGAGCCCCCTCCCCCGAAATCTTCCATTTTGCTGGGGCCTCCTCTCCCCCCTCCCCCTCATACAGCATTTTGTCATGGGCAGGACCCCCCCCCCAAAAACAAAATCCTGGCTGCAAGCCTGGCCCTTACTCGAGGGTATTCTTATTATTTTGCGTGGAGGCACATCGATCCGTGGCCTTATAAGGTAAGGCAGTGTCTCGACCGTACCCGCCAGCACAACGGCTTTTGTGCATTTTTACAGGGTTGAGTCCGGAGGGGCGGCAGTCGCGGAGGGAGACAGCGGAATGCGCCATCGCGAAAATGGTAGCGAACAGAGCAGTTCAGTCAGCTGCATCGTGTCTCTCCGAGAGGCCGTCGTTTGGTCGCTGCACCGAACGACTCCCAGTCCCAAATCTGAGAGCGTCCGCTATTTGCAAAAAGAAGGAGCTCGAAGATCACTAAAAAAAAAAAAAATCACCGAAAAATATGCAAGAATGAGAAAGTAGACGATATGAGGCGATTTCTTGTCCTTGCACACTTTCTGGCACTTTATAGGTGATCATGAACCAACAGCCGAAATTGCCATTTTATTGCAATCTTATTTAAGGAATCTTTTTTTTTTTTCAGGTGGTGAGCCACCTTGGTGAATTGCACCATCCCTGGGTGAGGTCCTTTTGTCACTCTACTGCCGCCGACACCCGGGCTACAGTCGGCAACATGCCAAGGACGCGATAGATGCTCAGTCTCCAGCGCAAGCTTTCTGCCTTTGACAAGACTTGGTCACATGCAGTGGCCTAGACGATCCTATGTAATACAGATACATTTTGACCCCCCTTCTCCCCCTCCGCACCCCAAGTCTCGAACATCCTTGCCACCTCAGCCCCCATTCCCCCCCTCGAGAGAAATTCCTGGCTGGGCCGCTGGTCACACAGGCAGCCAAAGCCCAGCGGAAGGCATCGAGCGCGTGCTGGAGGCGGAGCTTCTATCACATTCTTAACCCGTCGCCGTCTATATGTGGCTTTCACGTGACATCGGCGCACAGTGCCAGTGGTCGTTTCTACTCGTTCGTGCCGGGAAAAGCAAATTCCGTAGTGCTTGCTCCAGAAGGTGCCTGCCGAGCAGCGAGGCCACTCCTACGGCCACCGACTTCGGTGCAGCCTCCATAAACAACTTAATTTTCACAAATTTCGCTATTTGAAAAATATAGACAAAAATTATTCACGCGAATAGCGTGTCGCTCCATGTATCAAATACATAGCATAGTACCCCTTCCAATTGCAAAATCCCCTGCAAGCGAAACATTCCCAAAGCCCCCACTTTTATTCGCAAAATATTGAGCTTTGTGAAATAAAGCCATTTACGGTAGGTTTCTACAAACCTGGCTCGTGCGTCTTGTTCTCCGTGCCGCACGTCGCGGTAAATTCGAGCTGAAACTGATCGCCGCTAACAGCGACTTCCTTCTTTTCTTTTATTTTGACAGAACTGTCCCCATGGAAGACCGACAATGCGGCATCTTGTCAACTTGGCCATTCTACCGGATTGAAGCGGAGTTTTTCTAGAACATGTAAAGAATGAATCGCAACAAACATTTTCGTGCATACAAAGTACTTTTTTTTTTGTTTTGCATGTTCCTTTATTTGGTTTCTTGGAGCAAAATCGGGCAATCCCAACTCGGTGGTAGAGCAGCAACCCGCATAAAAGGAGCGAAACCCACTGCATAGGTTGCGCTTTCCACGCTGAATAAAGTTAAACAATACCGCAATCCTCGAGGTCGTGTAACAAAACCAGCCGCTACTCAACGGAGCACCAAACAATTTTTTAACTGATAGCTTCCAGATAGAATGGGTCGGATGACTGAGCCAAGTAATGCAATAACAAGGCTGCAACACTTTCTCTTTTCTACACTCTAAACAAGTTTTATAAAGAAAGAGTTTCCGACATTCCTTTAACGTCGCAACCAAATTTCCGGTTCAATAATGTTTCACAGCGGTGATCGCATCTTGCAACTCACTTCAATGGAGTATGAAAAGGCAAACGTTTCCAAAATTATGTTTCAGGATTCCTTTGAGGGCAAAATAACCGTTTCCGTTTGCACACCACCAATAGCTGACACGAGAAACGTTAAAGCCCAGATCAGTTGCAAACTCAACAAGCTCGGAGCTCATATCACAGAAAGTACATAGTATAACAAACTTAACATTCATAAAACACGACCACACGTGAGGGCTCGGCACAACGGCACGTGCAATGCAAGTACAAAGCTAATAAAACAAAAACAAATATTAAAGCTTGTCCCAGTGTTGCTTTTACGACGACAACAACACTAACGGTAGTAATAATAACATAACTTATTTAAATACGCTACTGAAACAAGAAAAGGCACGACCCTGTTCGTTCTGCTTGAGTACAAAATCTGTTCAGACGTGTGTGCAAATGCCTCTCTTGGAATGTGAAAAGAAGGAATGCGTCTTCAAAGAAACGCTGCCTCAACAAAATTCCTCGGATTATTATTTTTTTGTTTTTTTATTAGTGTGGTTAGCCAAAAGTGTGTTGTAGTAACGTTACCTCTCTCTTTCGAGAATTGTACAGTGTAGGCACTGAGAGTGGATGAGTAGGTAAAGCAAAAATAGGTTCGAGACGCGACGTTCGGAGAGACTAGCAAGCGTCGCGCATGAAGCTTTTATAAAATCGGCTTCATGAACTATTCGCGCTAAATGTAGGCCAAAAAGCTTTTTTTTTTTTCTTTTCTAAGTGCATTTTGGACGGGCCTTGTTTTGACCTTGTGACAATGCTGTCTGCCATACGTTTTGACGTCGTCCTGGCAAACTACGAGAAAACATTGTCTGCCAAACGCTGTGTGCTGAACATTGTCCATCAGGCGTGATAACACTGTTTACGGAACGTCATGACAACATAGTCTGCAGACCGTCGTGAGCGTCGTCTGGCAAATATTTTGGCGTCGTCTGCCAGGTATCACGTTGCCGACGTTTCGGTTTTGGTCACGTAAATTAGCACAAACCCATCAATCATCTGCTACATGAGTTCATATGGGACTAGCTCAAAACTAAAGAAACATTGTTAACTCATATAGTCATAGCGATTTCATTTTGTTTCAGAATAAATTTAAAGAGATGCCAGAGATGCCGTTGACGCGGAAGCAGAGCGACAGTTCAGTCTGCAACCACAAAACTGCCTTCGCTGCCACAAAGAACTAAAAGCGGGAAAATAAAGCGACAATAGTAACATTAAGGCGCGCCTCATAAAATAACGAAAAATTAAAAACCAATCGGGACATAGCACCGAACTTGTGGCATAGTGCCACTCCAAAAATATGACAGTCCCGAATTTTCACCTCCGACGGCCACATATAAAAATCTCGCCTCCGCGACCTTGTTACAAAGAAGGGTCGCTTGGTACCTCAAGCTCCTGGCACCATCTGATGTAGAATCTTCCAGAATCATGACCTTAGAAATCGCAGTCGTCGTTGGCGCCCTCTTTTGCATAAGAATTACGTTGCCGCGCACGGTATCGTGACCTTACAAATGGTTGTCGACGCCCCTTCTTTGCGGACAAATTGCATTACTGCACGTGGCATCAATCTTGAGTCGATCCCGCAAGAGCAAATGAAGGCCGTGCCCGTACGCGAGTTTGGCGAGTTTGGTCCAGGGATTCAGGGCCGTACGAGTTGTGCGAGTTCGTCGAGTTCAGCGCGGCGGCCGCGCATGTAGACGAGCGTCTCCCAGAGCACAGCGCACGAGCAGGCGGTTGTCGGTCTCGTTGAGGCAGGCGTCCTCCGAGATGAGGGCGTTGAGGCGGAAGTAGGGCACGCCGATGGTGCGACACCACGCCTGGGCACGATCCACCAGGCGTCCGTTGGCCTCGCGTTGCCTGTTGGGTATGTTTAATTTCATTTATTGTTCTAAGTGAAAAAAACGGAGGACTAGGTAAAGAAGCACACAGACACGGCGCTGACATACACACGGCGTTTCAGCACTGTGTGTGTGTGCTTTTGCCTTGTCCTATGTTTTTGCACCATTTTTCTTTCCCTTGGACATTGCTCAATTATTTAAGCCCAGCTCCACACCTTGTTGCATTTATTAAGGCGAAAGCCTTACTTATCCCATTGAGCAAAAGAAGCACCTATATAGCCATAAAAAAGAATTGTCGAGCCCATCCAGTTCACGTAGAACGCGTTCGGACGCTCACCTGAGATAATGCCTAGATGATGTATGGGATGACCTCAGGATACTCAGGAGCGCCTAGGGTGCCTCAGAGCGACGACCTCCAAGGGACGACCTCGAGGCGACAGGATGACCTGAGGACAATGCCTAGAGATGATAACAGGGTCAGGACCTTTATCGATATGCCAGGAATGCTGACTCTCAGTTGCCCCTCTTTTTATTTTATTTATTCATCTGCCACGATTAATGGGAGCTGGTTGTCCCCTTTTTATTTTTATTTATTCCTTCACGACCAATGGGGGTCGCTGTAGACACGCGAATGACAGCTTCGCCGTACGCTAAGCAGTACGCGCCGCTAATTGTAGCTCAAGGACACCGCTGTCCTTGGCGTCTGTCCCTAAGGTAGTCTAGAGGTCGTCTAGACCTCTAGGACGACCTTACGTGTCCCATTACGCGAAAAAGCGGCGTCGCTGTGCCCGAAAGATGGCCATAAAGATATGGCATCAAGCACGCGCCGCTCGAGCTCAAGTGCAGGAACCTGATGTCACCGCCGGAGCGCCGTGTGCCAAAGGTGCACTTTGGACTTTGTCTGTGCTCGTGGTGTGCTTCGTGCAATGGACTGTGAGGCGACCCCGTCTACATCTACGACCTCGACATCGGCAGCAGCGTCGACATCTATGGCGGCTTCCGCAGGCAAGCGTGGCCGCTCACGCCAGTACATTGTTGCCTCCTTAGGTGTCCTCTAGGCGTCATTCTCGACGTCATCCTGGAGGTCGTCCAAGACGTCATTTTTGACGTTGTCTTCTAGGACGTCGTCCTAGATGCCGTACTTGGCATTGATCTCTAGGAGTTTAGGACGACGTCTATACGTCGTCCTAAACTTTAGTACATGTAGAAACATTACTCTAAAACATTTCACCTGCGGGACTATAATGCTTCTGCCTTCCTACACGTAAGCAGTCTTGAGTGTCCTGCAATTTTTTGTTCCCTCAATGCCCGGAGGCATTACGGACTGGGAGAGTGTCCTGTAATTTTTTGTTCCCTCAATGCCCGGAGGCATTACGGACTGAAAGAAGCGGGAGAAAACTGACAACTGCTCAAGGAGCACTTTCATTAGCCTCCCAGGCGTAAATCAGTCCACTTCCAGCTGGATATGGCACTAGCAATGAGGCAGTCAGCTGGATTCTAGCCAGGTCAGCTGATCCACTGCCTCATTCCAGTTCCATTAATAGTGTTCCACCTGGTTAAGACAATAATCGGTCATTTTAGGGAGTGAAGGAAAACCTATGTCTGAGAATTTCCCTATTTAATTTAGCGGAGATATCGACTTAGCACAAGGTCGTGCAACGACGTATATTTCTCCGTTAAATTTAGCGGAAAACTAATGAACGGACAGATGGATGGACACATTTTGGGGGATGGTGGGGGAGGTTTCCATTAAAAACAATTTCTTGCTTTAAAAAGTAAACAATAACAAAATAAAAGTTAGGCACACTCAAGAATATAATTATTAATAGAAGATCTAAAAGGCGATAAAAAAGCGTTGCGATTGAACTTTGAGAGGAAACGTAAACGGGGCGAGCGGCCAATGGACCGATCTCACCAGCCAGTTTGACTACGCCACCGCTGCTGCAATGCATCGAGGGAACTTTAGTCTTTCTGCGCGTGCGACGACCCCGCTGGAGCTCTGCGCGAGTGGAACACGGGACGACACGAGCCCTCGCATGCACGGCCGTCTGCCTCCTGTGAACTAAAGTTATGGCCGTGTCACGCATGCGCCGAACGCTTGGCGAGATCGGTCTATTGGTCGTGCACGTCGACTGAAGTCTACGAGTGCATAGCGTTCGTGGACTAGAGTAAAGAACACCGTGCCGTGACGCACAGAACGCGTCTCCGACTGCCGTGCTTACCACGTCCTATACTCGAGGGCAACTTCTCTGGGCGTTTTCAGGAGAGCGCAGCTTTGATGGGCACTCAAAATGTGACTGCATTGACTGACTGCATTGCCAGAAAAGTTGTCCCCGAGCACTAAAAAAGTGGTCCCTCGATTTCTACCCAATGACGTCACACTTGTGTCACGCTGCTGCCTGCCACCATTCTAGCGGTGGCATAGCAGACAACTGATCCGCTGCGAGGTCAATCTCCAGCTTGACAAGTCAGGAGAACTTGGGCAGCCACGAGTTGGGATTCTGCGACGTAACCAGTTGCTGCCTTGGGACCACTTTTGACGCGTGGGAGGCACGCGCGAGTCCAAGACTCGTTCCGGACACCGTAACCGTACGGAGGTGGCCCCACCTGGTCGATGATGAGCTGCCCCAAGGCCTTGGCCCCGAAGGCCATCTTGGCTGCGCCCAGGATGCCTGTGCCCATGTGCAACATGTCGATGACCGTGACGGGCACCACGGGGATCTTGCCCGTGCCCAGGGAAACCACCACCTCCAGGGGCTGCATCTTCTCCTCCTGGCCCTGCGGGCGGAGCGAGTTCAAGCGGCACACGTGGTGTTCCGAGAAGTCGTCCGCTTTTTTTTTTTGAGTGCGTTGTTTGCACCTAGGTTCACACCTTGTGATAAATAACATAAAATATACAAACCCATTGGTTTGTATATGTGTTTCAGCCCATTGTCCACGTGGGTACACATTCATGTACCCACGTGGGCAATGAGCAAGCTACCAATTTGGCCTTTTCTGCGTCTGCGGTCCATGCAAGCTCTATTGCCTCTCAATTCTGGCAAATAATCCCTAAGACCTCAACTCTGCATTCCATTCCTACTTTGGGCCGCAGCTTTGACAAAAATTGGCGGGTATACCAAGAAGTACAAAGAACTGTTTCGGGTCGTATTGTTTGCGACAGTACCACGGTCTAACGTGGAGATTCCAAGACCTTTCTATTTTGAGAAATGCGTATTATTATTAAATTCTGAGAACCGACCTCATGAAAACTTTAATTGAAAAATGAGACCCTTCCGGTAGCCAATACCATTCATCTCCACGTATTCGAGGGCTTTGTCAGCTGCTGTCTTTCTATCGAAACTTTCCCGAAAACCGTTTGTAACTTTTGAACCAAATGACGGCAAGCTGTAGAACTTTGGCATCTTCCCTGAATCGCTATGTTTGGGCAGAGACCAAGTGTTCACCAATGTGCAGTTCATTTTTGCGCCGAAAAGCCCCAAAACTTTTTCGGACGCTGAACATTATTAATTAAGGCATAGACGCAGACATGCTGTTAATTATTAATTATGGTAAGACACAGCCAAAGATGCAGACACACAGTTCATCATTAAATATGATTAAAGGCAGCCAAAGACGCACCGTGGCCTTGAGGGCTTCATTGTATTCGCAGATCTCTGTCATGGCATCGAGGGTCGGGTTGTTGGAGATGAGTCCACCGTCGAGGAACGTGCCGAGCGGCCGGAAGTAGGTTGGCGCAGCACCAGACGCCCTCGCTGCCCGCCACACCAGCTGCTCTGGGCGGTGCAAAGCGACAAGGCGCGAGGTCCAGCACAACCATACCTGCCAACTCTTCCGAATTTTTCGTAAAATGTATGAATTGAAACTAATTTTTTGATTTTGCAAATCTTGCTTCAAAACCTACAAAAAATAATTATATAATTTTTTTTTATACTTTTTTGTAAAATTGTTGCTGGCAACCGCCACAAGAGGGCGATAGGTACCGTCCACGGCAGCGCCGTGGTTTTTACTATCCGTCTATCCGGTGGCCACGGATCCAAAACCAATCCAAAGCCTTTGTTCGTGTGTTCGGCGGCGCACGTTGGTTCGGCATGCTCAGACATGGGCCTCTCTGTTTCGGCCAGTTTCGAGGCGAGCAGTGCGGCATCTGTGTGTTTGTTGCACGTGTAACCATAGCATTCCCCTGGTCGCGGTGGCTTCGCGGCGCAATGGCAAACTCCAAAAGAGGTACTTCCAGGTGTTCCTGAAGTCCTACACGTCAAAATTCCGTGCTTCGTGCCGACCAAAAAGGAGAGAAGTTTGGATTCTGTAGGACGTGTGATGTAAGCGTTTTGCACAGTGGCAAGGCTGAAATTAAGCTGCACATCGCTTGCGTAACCCCCCATGGCTGCGGGAGTTTCTCGGATTTGAAAGTCCACAGGTTGGCAGGTATGCAACACCTCGTTCATTTCAAAATCCTGCGTGCTGCACGGCACTGTTAGCGTCAATGGGACAGACAGATGGATGGATTTTAACGGCTGCACCCTTTATAGCGAGCGCCTGCACCACCTAGCCTAAAAACAGAAAATTGTAGAGCCCTTCCACTTCACGTCAAGATGGAGGACCAGCGAAGCTGTAATCTTTCACGAAGACTAGGACGATGCCTAGAGGACGCACCACAAGGACGACTTCTTGGACTTTGACGATGCTCTGGGACGACTCCTAGGACGGCCTCAAGGACGACACCTAGAGGACGACCTCAAGGACGACACCTAGAGGACGACCTCTAGGACGACCTCAAGGACGACCTAGAGGACGACTTCTAGGACGACCTCCAGGATCGACACCTAGAGGACGACTTCTAGACGACTTCAAGAACGACGTCTAGGACGACCTCAAGGAGCAGACACCTAGAGGACGACTTCTAGGACGACTTTAGAGCGACCTCAAGGACGACACCTGAGGACAACTTAGGATGACTTCAAGAACGACGTCTGAGGACAACTCCTGGGACAACCTCAAGGACGACACCTAGAGGACGACTTCTAGGACGACCTCAAGGACGACACCTAGAGGACGACTTCTAGAGGCCCTAGGACGACCTGGGAGGACGACCTCCACGAGACGACACCTGAGAGGACGACTTCTAGGACGACTTCAAGAACGACGTCTAGGACAACTCCTAGGACAACTTTTGAGGCGACCTCAATGACGACACCCTGAGGACGACTTCTGGGGTCGACACCTAGAGGACGACTTCTAGGATGACTTCAAGAACGACGTCTGGGACAACCTCAAGGACTGACACCTAGAGGACGACTTCTAGGACGACCTCCAGGACGACACCTAGAGGACAGCCTCAAAGACGACACCTAGAGGACGACTTCAGGGACGACCTCAAGAGACATGACTTTCTAAGACGATCCCCAGTGAAGACACCTAGAGGACTGACTTCAAGAGCGACGTCTGGGACGACATCCTGAGGATCGACCTCCAGGACGAAACCTAGAGCACAACTCCTAGGACGACCTCAAGAACGACACCTAGAGGACGACTTCTGGACGACCTCAGGACGACACCTAGAGGACGACTTCTAGGACGACTTCAAGAACGACGTCTAGGACAACTCCTAGGACGACCTCAAGAACGACACCTAGAGGACGACTTCTGGGACGACTTCAAGAACGACGTCTAGAACAACTAGGACGACCTCGAGGACAACGTCTAGGATGACTTCAAGGACGACTTCTAAGATGACCTCAAGGACGATTTCTAGGACGACGCCTAAAGAAATTCAGCCTTTCCACTCGGTGAAGAATGCACGACGCGCCGCTTGTACGCGGACAC
>JAZHYW010060594.1:0-15108 GCA_037355805.1 Ixodes ricinus | reverse complement strand
TTACGTATTGTCTACGCACAGGTAGGCCCTGATGACCGATATTGGCGATCCTATTAGAGTTTTACTGGCTTTCTTAGAGATGTCCTTCGTGACGCTAAACTACGTGCTGCTGCTGCAAAACTCCAGGAAGCGGCACTGTTCTTCAACACTAAGGGCGGTCTTGTCGCTCAGTTCTTCGCCTCTTTCGAGGACCTTCCTGGAGTGGCGACTGCCAAGGGAACCGGCACACTTGGGAAAATGGAGGTAACGTCAAATGACATTGGGATTTCTTCAGCACTCACCCTCAACATTGAGGCGCACTCCACAAAATCACTGGAGTTGCCTCAAATAAGTCTTATCTTTTCACCTTGTTCATTCCTACGAAGAAGGCACAAGTATAGGCTTCAGGTTTAAACCTCTTTTTGCAAGTATTTGGTTTAGTTTGGCCTAAATTTGTAAAATCGGATGGCTTTTTTTTCTTGGGTGGCTTTTTTATAAGCATAGGTGCCCAACGAATCAAGAACCTTCTGGCCGTAGACATTGACTGTGACGTCAAAGACCACCGGATTGCTACAGTAACAGCACATCATCGACGCAGGCTAACCCTTGGCTCACACTTCTTATTAAATCCCGGATCATTCAAACGACGCAAGGAAATATGAAATTTGCAGTGACGTTTTCGCCAACAGTCTATATCAATGGGCTCCTGTTATATCGCAGAAAGAAGGTGGAAAAATACGGATCCTCAACGGCCATTACCATAGTCACCCCTGAAGAATGCCGGTAGGCTTAAAAACGTAGAGTTCCTTTTTTGGGCTTTCGTCGGTTTTCGTCTGTAAGGATCGGTGAGGGCTTCGCAGGTGGGTCACGTAGCACCAGGGCCGGTTTGCTCATCTTGCGGCCGCGGCTGTGGCTGTGGCCAAGAGGGATTTTTATGTCACGTGACCAGCTCCATGGGGACAGGGAAGTACCCAGCGTCCCTTCCCAATGGCGAAGAGATCCGAATCGCTTCAAGCACAAAACCCGACTTCGCCCGCAGAAACTGACTGCAGGGACTTTCGACTGGAATCCAATTGACCGCCCCTTTATACTGTAAGAGCGGCAGACAAAGTTACGGCCAGGGAGGGTAAATATGAACCAAAATAAAGAAAAAACACGCGAGATAAAAGTGGTGGCAGTATATTAATATACCTCCGCCAGCGCCGATGGCTCGCGCCTTCTGCTGTGGTCGAGAGGTTAGAGCGCTGGTACTTGACGTCGCGGCGTGAGAGTCCCGGGTTCAAATCGCGCCAGAAACTCTCTCTTTTTCTTGTATTTGACTGCACTCCCACTAAGACTGGTAGACAAGGACCTATGAGCCCTAAAAGATCATTGGGCGGCAGTTCTGGACTCACCAGTTCGTTGATCAAGACCTCGGAAGAGCTCATACATGTATCTGGCTTTCTTATAAACTTCCGCCACGCCTACTGCATCTGCCGCACACCTGCGAAAGTTGACAATATCTTTCCCATGCCCGTCTCTTTGTTTGCCAGGTAACCGTCCTGCCGAATTTCTAGAATTTGTTGTTTCCGTTTTCCAACTGCTCTATTTAATTCCATTTGTTGATCCAAAGCCATTTTAGGTGTTTGCGTTAGAGAGATGGGTTGCGATGTCGACGCCCGATTCATTCTTGCATTCGGCTGTGATAGTCTGCTATTCTAACTAAAATTCAACAAGTAATGTAAAGAGTAAAAATATATCTTTTATCACATTCCATGTAAGTAAAAGTATGGATCTTTTTTATTTCAGTTTTACTACTTTCTCAGACGTTTGACTTGCTGCATTTCCTGTAGGATTTCGCTCAATCAATGCATCCACAGCTGCTAGTCTCTTTTTTTTTTCTTTTTTGCTTATTTTGTGGAAGTTTGTTTTTTAATTGTCTTAACTGCAGTTTTTATTAATACTAAATAGGCCTCTCCTGTTATTGAAAGGAGTCGTAGCAAGAGCGTTGTATATTTAAAAACAGATAAAATTGTAGGTGCTGGGAAAAGGATGCTCGTTTCGGCTCCGTTTGTGTGAAAGCTATACCGATGCTGTTAGCTTGGTTTACTTTTTAATGAACATTATGAAACGATTGTAGTAGCGCATTAACTTGCCTTGATCTTTCTTTTTTTTTCCCGGTGTTGCGATTGAACAGGTGCGACTAACAGTAAAACCGTATAAGGCGCAGTAGTGCAAGTGAATGATCCGTAAAAAGGATCAGAGTTCAAAAATAAAAACACGCGCAGAATACAAAAAAGTTCCTAGCGCGATTTGAACCCGGAACTTTCATGCCACGACGACAAGTACTGGCGCTCTAACCTCTCGACCACAGCAGAAAGCGCGAGCCGCCGGCGCTGGTGGATGGTATATAAATATACTGCCACCGCTCTTATTTCGCGTGGTTTTTTCTTCATTTTGGCTCATATTTACCCTCCCTGGCCGTAACTTTACCTGCCGCTCTTGCAGCATACAGGGGCGGTCAATTGTACTCTGGTTGAAAGTCCTTGCAGTCAGTTTCTGCGGGCGAAATTAAGCTTTTGTGCTTGAAGCGATACGGATTTCTCAGCCATTAGGCAGGGACGCTAGGTACTTTCCTTGTCCCCATGGAGCTGGTCACGTGACATAAAAATCCCTCTGGCCGCAGCTGCAGCCGTGGCCGCAGGATGAGCAAACCGACCCAGGGGGATATGGCTGGTAGGAAAGCGTTGGGGCAAACACTTCCCGTGGTGGGCGACCTTGATAAACAGGTGTACTTCATATGCGAGCTTTCGAACGCGCGTTTCAAACCGAGGGAATAAGAACATGCTTTTCGGGCCGGAAGAGCGTGGCGGTTCTGGCTGGCACTGTTCACATCGGTGTAGTCTTTCTCGCCCGTGTGTTAGGGGGCACGCCAGGACGGCAACGTCAAACCCCGTCTAGCGCAATGAACGACTCGCAAGGCGAGGTGTCAGCCGACCTCAGTGTGGATAGAGCCGAATGAGCTACCGGCGCGAATGAGCTCATTGGGGGCTATCCACACCGGAGTCGGCTCTCCACCTCCCCTTGAGAGTTCTAGATATAATTTTTTTTTTTGCTCCAAACCCGCCTTACCTTCGGCCATGAGATTTACGCAAATCGTGGGGTCTCACGCAGGAATGCAAGCAATTGTCCCATTGTGAGAAAATGAGTCGATTGGTTGTGGCCCTTCAGCCAGTGGGAAACGCCTTTCTGAAGACGCGCTCAAGGATTCACCGGTGGGACCACAAATGGAGAGGCCAACGAGTGATTATTAGCGGAAACGGATTAGGTGGTTTCAGTTAGTGCAGGAGCTCAATCGCGAACGCTTCCTAATCAAACCCGGTACAGGTAGTTCGATAGACAATGTCCTCATCATCAGTTCTTAATCCCACGAGCAAGCCAAATCCTGAGCCTAATTTTTTTTTTTTTTTTTTTTGAAAACCCCGCAGCACTTTTTTGGGCAATATTGCGGGGGCACAATGCGCTATAAAATAAATCATAATTCTCGCGGTCCACCATTTTCGCTGGCGACCTATTCCACTTTACATGGTACGCACAAAATATAAGCGTATCAATAAGATTTTTTTCTGGCGGCTTACGGTCGAACTTCGCAGGAATTATCAATTCGCGGTGAGATATAACTTGGCTGTTGTAAGTAGGATGAGGCAGAAATTCCTGTTTGTTATGATAAATAAAACAGAAATATTTCAGACGTAGGCATCCACTGCCCTCGTCCAAAAAACAAACAAACAGACCAACTCTTGAATCATTTCTGTTGGGCTTAGAAAGCGATCGCAAGTCCCCAAGACTGACCGAGCAGCAGACATATTCAATGCGCTAAGTGCATTCACGATAAGCACGGTGGACAGGATTCAACACAGGGCAGGCATATTCCAGAAGCTAGCACTCGAGCACCTCTTACCCAACCCTCTACATGGGAAGCTACCTTTTTCAGAATTATTTCGCCTATGTATTTTTATTCACTACAAAAGTCTTTAATTGTGTATTGAGTAACTCCCAAGAACAAACGAGTTAGTCGTCGACGTTTAAAAGAAGCAACTTCGTCTCCGACGAGAACAACCCAGCTTTCCACAAAGACTTTCGTCACCCTAGCCGGATCTGGAAAACCCGGACGTCGTCAAAGTGGCCGGTTGAACCTGTATGTCGTGCTTTATTGGTTTCTCAACCAAAAATATTTATCTCAATTGTTTACTTCAAATGAGTGGTGCAACTATAATCGCTCGGAATGTTTTTCTTTTATTCCTTACTTGACACGACCTTACTGACACTACTGGTACCCAAGTTTGCTCAAACAGAAACTCCACTAAACAAGAATATTATTTTTTCCGTTCTAACTTTAATGATAAAATCCTACGTTGTTGTTTTTTTCTATTTTTTTGTCCTCAAGATTTCATGATATAACTCGGAGGTCGCAGCTTAGCTATTGCTCGACAAAATGTGTGTTACATTCAAATATCGTCAGTCGGGGGACTGACGATATTTGAATGTAGCTTATGACATTTTGTCCGAGCATCTCGTTAGCCCTTGATTGGGGTTCGTGATAATCAATTGTTCGGACAAGCCTTCATGGTGTGGCTTGTGTCAAATCGCCGCAGTAACGACGGGTAGTGAAACCCTACCAATCTGTGGAACTCGGAGCGTGTCCTGCAGTTTATAAATTTCAGCACGTCGTTATGATGAGCATAAGAGGGCATATAATCGGCTTTACACCACCTGGCCGACTGTTCTGGCTGCGAGTTAAAAATATAATCGCGTCGCTCATTATTTAAAAAAATTAATTGACCGTCATTGCGTACGTGAGAAGAACTAACCCTTGTTTCATAGGGTATAAACGCCAGGTAATAAGTCTAAGCGGTATTTGTGAAAAGTAAACATATCGTTAAGCATCGCCCTTTTAAGAGGAAGATAAATCAATAAAATTTGCAATGGCGGGCGGGCGAGGCGGGCGGGCGGGCGGGCGTAGCTATACACCTTTGTAACGAGCGGCAGCTTGTGCCGCCTAGCCTAACATTTCGTCACCTTTTCTTTTTTAATTTGAATGAACTTTCGTTGTAACAGATTTCCTCCTTCCCCCTTTAAAGTGATTCCACGACTTATTTTTATCTGTGGTTTTTTTCCCTTTGATGTCTTCCACTAACCTTCCAATCTCCTCTTAGTTACCGCAATTTTTTCCTTATGCATTGCACCTTAAAACTACATGTTCTATATTTTCCCTTTCTGCGGTTGCATTCGTCGCAACAGAATGTCTACTTCTGAATTCAGCCATCATACATTTTCGTTCTAAGCCCCCACAACTCCCTGCTCCCGATTCAAACAGCAAAGAGCTCCCCACTGACTACCATAGAGCTGTTCCTTCTTTATTTCTTATTTTTGGTAACCCGTATATTGTAAAAGCTGATTTCCCTGCATTCTCTCTCTTCCCACAATTTCCCCTCTCAGTTTCCTTACCTATTTCCTTTTTCTACCGATATGCCCTGATCGGCTCCAACCTCGTTGAATGTATTTAAATCTCAGCCTCATGGGTCCGGTTTGTCCACTTAGTGCTTAAACTTTTTCATATATAGAGACATGTACCCTTTCGCTGCCCACCTTGTATTCTCAATTTCAGCTAGTCTCCTGTTCAAATTTTACTTTGCTGATCGCTTCTCTCTAACTCCTGAAAGAGCTGCCCAACCCATACCCCCTGTGCTCCTCATTTCGTGTATTCCCATGTGCCCCAATGCCAACCTACCCACACTCCTTTGCTGTATCTCTAAACCTTGCCTGGATTTCTGACCTCATACACAATATCGCAGTTCAAAAATGACAGTCCTGTGGCACCATGACTCCTTGTTACAAGTATCTGGTCAATCACCTGCCTTAGTCTTCAGTCAGTCTCGTTTTGCCTAGAACTTTTATCAATTCTCATTGCGTAAGCTATTCCGACTCTGTATTGTTCCTGCACGGAACCCTTCCTTCTGCTTTTCTCCCGCTCCCCAGTGGTCATTTCCCTCTTCTTCCCTGTGGTCCTCCTGCTGTGTTGTATGTAGACGCTCACCATTCCCCACGGCCTGATCTTGACTTCTAACTCTGAAAAAGCTGCTTCGATTGTATGTCTAGCCGTGGGTTCTCTTGCTTCTTCCCCCTCTACCTTTGTCCCTTCCCGTGGTGAGTGTCTGCTGGTACCCCTCGGACTTTTTTTCCTGTGCACTCATGTGTTCTTAGAACCTTTTTGCCGTCATTTTTATCCTTCTGGTTTATCTCTATCATCAACTGGACCCCCTGCCCTCCCACTTTTGGCCTGTATTAATGCTGATGCCTCCCGCTAACTTTCCTGAAATTCCTCCCATTTCGCTGCAACTTCGGCTAGTGTGGTTCCCTTTTTCTTTGCCCATCTGTGTTCTTAGATTCCACTTGGCGTCTCGATATTGCTGCCTTAACCTCTTTATCGTATTAGCTTTAAGCGAGTTTTAGTTTTTCTTCTTCTTGTTTGATTCAATATTTCTCTAACTCTCTTTTGAAAACACTAATTAATACACCGTGCCACACGGGCAACTTGAATGCCATTTACGACGAATGACATTCCTGTGATCGACGAATCGGCTCGCGATCTGTCGCGCGTGGAACGCCCCACGCTCGGAGTGTCGCGTGCTGATTGGCCGATCGTTCAAATGTCATTCGTTGTAAATGGCATTCGAGTTGCCCTTGTGGCATGGGTATTAGTCTTCATATGTCCATTCTCTTTCCGTTTGCTTGGATACTATGTTCTCGATTCACTTAGATACCTCTTGTAGTTGTTTACCATTTAAGGTATTCCTCCCAAGTTTTTGATTTTGCATTTCTATTTTTACTGTGCCGAATCTCTTCTTGATTCTCTTATGGTTGCTCCCCACACTTTTTGTGCCTTCCTCATCTATTTCCTATACCTCACTATATGTTGTAGATCTTACGCGACATTAAACAGTAGTCAATAGTCGAGTGCGCTTAACCTGAAGGATTTACCCCATTGGGGTGTGCCTCTTGCCTTTAGCGCGCAACACCACCAATGAAGAAGATCCAACAAGCAAGCCCTATCCTACTTCTACTCTAAAATCTGCTCTACTACCCCATAAACACACCCGCAACTAAACTAAAAATACCAAAATCCCTTACCTTCGCAGGAGCTCAGGAAAAACACGTGCTCTTTGTCAGCTGACGAGCAAACGATTTTCACCCTGGCGGCGGTGGCGATGACAATGACCGGTGGTGGCGATGATTATGATCTCTCGACACCTCCCCCACTTTGGAGAGAACAACACTTACACTTCCCCAAAGCGGTCAGGTGGACGACCCGCACGTCCACTCTTGCTGACGATAGGTGCCACGGCCGGTTGATGGTGTCCTCTTGTTCGCCCGTGTAGTGCCGGCCGTCGTCTGCACCACGTGGGAACGGGGTTGAGTGCACTGGTTTCGGTAAGGACAAAAGAGCTACATGCTTGTCGAATCTTAAAACGTTACATCATTCGTGAAATTACTCGAACTTGAACTTTCACTCTTGTGTGACTACATTCCTATTTCCTTTCGCTTTCCACCACAACAAGAAATTGCTTGAAAAATGAGGGAGTTCTCAACTTGGTGTCTAGACTCAAGACGGCAAGCGTTATCCCGCGGGACCGCCCGTACTCGAACACAACGAAAACCACTCTCGCTCGCGAATCTGAACACTGTCACCCTCGGGCTTCCGGTGTAAATTTCTCGGCAACGAGAGACGCACCATTTTAACGGCCTGGGTATGTCCGCTACAGACGACGAAGGCAAACAAGCACTAACGCTTGGCACAATGACGCCGTTATTGGCTGTTGAGCACCGACGCTTGCGGAATCGGCATCCCGAAGGTGCCCAGGACCCGTAAAGTTGTCTGCATGGCGCGACCATGTGACTCCGGCGGAAGCAGACGTCTCAGGCAATTTGAGCCATCAGCCGTTAGCTCTGACGTTGTTTGCCGTCATCTCCCTGAGCGCTCCAGCTTTGAAGTCTAGTAGGCGTTGGTACTGTAAGAGGAGGGATGGGAAGAGTAAAGGGGACGAGAAATAGGAAGAAGGCGGATGAAGGGAGGAGGGAAGAGAGGATAGGCAGATGGCGAGAGAGAGAGGGCACTGTAGGAGGGTGATGAGGGGGATGTGGGTCGGTGAAAGAAGAAAGGAAGAAAGAGCAATGGGGAGACGGAATATGTGTGACAAAGGACGTAAATATTTCCTATTAAATTTAGTGGGGAAACTGGATTAGTGTATAGGGTCACGCGACGTCAATTGTTCCGCTAATTTTCGTGGAAGATCTGGATTGGTGGTTATGTCTCAAGGCTTAAATTTTCCCTCTAAAGTTAGCTGGGAAACTAAAGAGACCGATCTCGCTAAGCGAACTGCTCAGGCGCTCTCATTCCGAAGTGCTACCGGCTCAATGCTACTTGTACTCATCGCTTTTCCGCCTTTCCCCGCTACGGTGCGCGGGAACATGATCGTACATCGAAAGATGGGCTAGTTGGTATTCTTCGAACATAATGTGAAACAGCGCAAAAACACGGACGGTGCAGAAGAGACACGAAGAAGCGCAGGGTTGCAAGTTGCAAGTCAACGTCTTGTTTGCGTGTTTCTTCTCCCCCAAGCATGTTTTCACTTTATTTATACAATATGATCATCGTACACAACTGTTTGGGACGCCCTGGTACCGGCATGGATTCCTCTGTCATGTTTGCCCTTATGAGATTGATGTTGTTTGTGGCGCCTTAGTTTGTCAGTAAGTGCAGAAAGGTACCTACTGTCGTATAATCGCTTTAGAATCGCTTCGTCGTCTGCTACAACGTTCGAATCGTTGACGCGCTGGTCCCACATGCTGTCGCGGGAAAACTACGACGCCACTAGTCGACTACTCCGTCTGCTCGGACATCTGAATAAACTTTTCAACAGGTGAACATCTAGTTCAATGAATAGCAGAAAACTTTGAGAGACCATCGGCTTGTGGTAGCACCGCGTAACAGCCTCCAGTGTGTCGGCTGGAAAGGTAGACTGGTAGTGAACAGGCTTCCGCATAACGTTAATCAACAATGAGGTAAGAAGAGCTAAATATACTTCATCGCGGACCGATAATTTTCTAAACGTAGTTTTATTCTGGCTGATAGACTGTGCGGCGACAAAGTGCAGATGAACTGTTGGGAGAAGCGTGCACGCAAACAAGCCACTCGCGGATAATTCGCTGAGCCGTTGACATTAATTTTCCAGTTTTTCTTCAGCGGAGATTTGCCTCAAGCTTAGATAGTTCACCGTTAGAGAGGAGATCACGCGGTCTACGAATCTCTTGATTCGTAGAGTACGTGAAATTGTATCCAATGGTTGAACTGAACATCTCGAGAGCGCGTCAGCCGCGGTGGTACGTTTCCCTAGGGCGTAAGAAATGGTGTAGGTGTACCTCATTGGACGCATACGCATCCTCCAGAATTCAGGCGTTAAGTTGTCAAGTGTCTTGAATCCAAAAACGGAAACCAGAGATCTGTGATCAGTTTCGTGTTGAAAACGTCTGCCGAGCTGGAAGTCTCGAAATTTTACACATGCCCAAACTGGGCCCAGGCCTTCAATTTAAATTTGTGAGGAGCGGCGCTCGGTGTCGGGGAGGACTCTTGATGCATAACTTTTGTCGCATGGCGGTACCCAATCCGCACGAGGACGCGTCTGCCGTCACCACTGTCTTCTTGTAGCGGTCGCAGATGCCGAGAACAGTGTGTGATGACAAGACGGTCTTGTACTTTTCGACAGCTCTCTCTGAAGGTTTTACCAAGCTGCAAAGTTCTGCTTGGACGACATCTGTTAATACTGCAGTTTGGGAGAGTTGGTAACGCATAATACACGTACCAGCGCACAGGTAGACAGTAACTGAATAGATCCAAGCGCACAATAAATACACTCACACAGCGTTTAACTATTAAGTCTTCATGTGTCGTTCGTCAAACTTCTTCGACCACAAGCAACAGGATTCCAGCACAAAACAGAGAGAGAGGAAAAGAAAAGCAATGAAAAGAAAGAAAAAGTAGAAGACAATGAAAAATAATAATTACAACAATTTATCACAAGAGTGCAAGAAAACAGGGTTTATACTGATCTATAGTATTTAGACAGATGGTTTACTGGACAGTAGGGCAGTATATCACCGGTTTTCTTATGTAATTTTTAAAATTATGTTTGTACAATTTTTGTAAGCTTTTATTTAACTCGGTCTTTTTGTAACTTTTGGAATTAGGTAGACTAAAGATGCATTCGACACTAGGCCGGTATTTCCCCTTTTTTTATTACTTTTTTGAACTTTGAGGGGTGTTATTATCCTCCTTTATTTGCCATTTCCTTGTCTTCTCTTCTTTTCAATGTATTTTACTTCTCCCCTCTTTTCCTTTTTCTCACTTTTCCTCTCTCGTGTTTTGAGCTGGCGTCCTGTTTTTGGGACCGAATAAGTTTGACTGGATACATCTGAAGAGTTTATAGTTCGACGCTGGGGGAGTGTATTTTTTGTGGGATTGAATTTTTTTGAGTGACTACCTACCAGTGCACGCGAACGTGGATCATGCTTTGGGAGCTCCCCAATTTGTTGTTTTAACAGGTTTGATTTCTAATACGTTGTGCCCTTTTCAGCGCCTTCCGTTGAACCCAGTAGATTAGATCACTATGATAGACATATCCATTCTGCCATTCACACTCCTTCGGGTACTGCGTTCGAGTACACACGCTGCATCCAGTGGGGTGCCAATGACAGCATAATATTGGAAAACATTATAAGCCTATTGGCACTTTGTTGGAAGTGGTATCCAATTTATACAATGGGGTGCGAATGACTGCCCAATATAAAACAGCCTTTGAATCCGAATGAAACCTTAGAGGATGTGGTTTCCAATTTCTTCCTTGGGGTGCCAATGACCGTCCAATATTAGGCGACATTGGAAGCTCGTTGGCACCAGATTAGAAGTTGTTTCCAATTTATCGAACGGGTTTCCAATGCATTCCCAATATTAGTCATAGAAAGGATAAAGTGGGCCGATGATAGCCCCCTTTTTCCAAGATATTCCCAATATTGGCCCAAAGGCCTGTGCTGCCTGGGATAGTTTATGATTAATTCCTTTTGGTCAATAGCGTGGCCGCACTCTACATTAAATTTTAAAAACTGTTTGGGGGAAGGGTGCTATAAGGCAATATTTTAATGTGGATTGCCCATGTAACGTCCTTTTCAGCTTCCACCGATTTGACAGATCTCCATGGATCGACACAAGAAGGTGGGTGCCCCTTTATTTTTATCCGTGAACTTTCGGTTACAAAAATTCATATTTCTAATGAATGTGAATACTCATTTTGCAGGAACATGGTAAGCCTAAATATTAAAAAATTCATCATGTCCTCACTTTCAGAGCAGTGTCTTGGGACACTGCCTAGAAACTGCCCTAAATGCTACTAGTACCGGTGAGCTAATAATTTGGTATTGTTGATCACTCATCATGTTGTCCGAGGCATATATTCGGTTTAGATCAAATAAGAGCTATTAAGGATGCCAGCATGTGAATTATGTTTCTGAATAAATGTGGGATGTAAGTTTTTTTATCTTCTTTGCTAGGCAACGAATATTGCGCTCCTGCTTTTATCCCTAATTGAACATTCAAGCGTTCAATACCGGAGAACGAGTCACTTTCCGTAGTTTATTATATACATATAGACAACTCCCTGCTGCTTCGACTGGAAGGTATAAATAAAAATATATTTACGAAAGGTCATTGGAAGTAACTACGAACGAAAACGATTTTTCGATGTATCAGCAAAGCTCCTCGAAGATTAAAATAGAGTTTTCCTAGCATAAGAAACTCGACCAAGATAATTTGGAAAGACAACGTTCAGAAACAAAAATTACCTAAATTTTGATGCATCGCTCTGATAGACTATAAATTAAATTTCCGAGCTGAATTAGGTTTGTCATAAGCAAAGTAATAAACAAAATTGTTATTCTCTTCAGCAGTGTGCATACTTTATAGCGCCAGATTTTGAGATCGACAGAGAAGATGTCAAATTTTGACAAAAATAAAGGAAACGAATAATTGTTATATGCACAATGATTAAAATACCGAGCCTTGTCACAAAAACAAATTATAAATACCCATACAGCCGACGTTTCCTTGCAGATTATATTTTAAACAAGGTTTCGCAAATGTTGTTTTGGGTGTCTGGTATGATTTCCGCTAAATGAGTGGGCTGTATTGTGCATTCGCTCTGCGTTATATACCGCACAAACCATTGCCTTTCTGGTAGAATGGAGCAAAAGGAGAAAAAGCCCAAACATCTACATTATCCAAACAAAAAGCCCAAGCATCCACATTTTCAAGCTCCATTGCCTTTAAATATATCGAGATTCCTTTATGCTTTAAATATAGTGTACAGGATGTTCAATTTTATTTCAAGCATAATTTTAAAAAGGGGTGGAGGGTGAAAGTTCGCCAAGTTCCGTCTTCAAAATGTATTTATCAAACTCTGTGGACATCGGATGAGAGAATAATCATGATTGTAATTTGGTCAATTTACTAAAATTGGTAAATTAAATCCTGTATTTATTGGACTTCAAGATAGTGTTAAAATTGCGTTTTTGACGAGAAATGCTATTAAAGGCCAGACCAAATAAAAGTATCTGCAGAAATATAACAGTTTTAAAAATTGTATTTGATTAATTTTGTCATGCTTAGCCCAATTTCAAAATTGCGCGCGAAAACAGTGCCGCAACCTTTGCCCACACTGACGCTTAGAAGAATGACGAAGTTGTTTTAGTCACGTTGTCGCTTGTGTCACCGGCGCAAACACCTGGGGCACGCTGCCACGTTACTACATTATGTCAGTCGTGAAACTCCCACAGAGTAGGTTATCCCCCTCACTCTCTTCAATTCGTCTCCTGTTGCTAGCAGCGCCATCTATGTTTTGGTTTAGAAACTGTGTGCTCTATAGAGTAGGGTGAAACGCCATCTGAACGCTACGCTTTGAAACATACGTATTCTATATCATTTTATAGACCTTTCGAAAAATAGCTCAGCTGCAGGCGCGATTTCGGCATATAGAGCCAAAAGTTTCTGCCACAACCTCTGGGTCGTGAAAACCCGGTCAGCGCGACTCTCTACCTGCACTGTACGTTCAGGGTTTGCCGTCCCTTCTTGAAAGTTGTTCTATTGTTTGCTTCTTCAGGACGCTTACCTTTTTTTGTGTTGTGTTCCACCGCGAAAACCAGGAACATCAGGGCTCTCAGCCTGCTCGGCCTTCACAGAAAACGAACGAAAATCGCAACCATGAAACGGACCACGACGCGGGTCCTTCGACGTTTTTTCAAAGATTATCTTCGCTGAGATAATATTTTGAAATCCTTCACAACCTTCGCAGAAAAATAGCTCGTCGGGTGCGGGGTAGGGGACAATTCAGACACTTCCGTTTCTTTGCTTCGGTGATGTGCAAAAACACGCCATCTTCAAAACGCGCCCTGAAAGAAGTTTGGATTCCATTCGTTTGTCCTGAAGTGAGTGTCCTCGACACAGTAGATTGCAAATGATGTGTCATTGAAGGTATTTTTCGAAATAAACCCTTTTCGGTTTACTTATCGCTTTCAGGTACGAACAATATGCTTTCGATATGATGAGACTTGTTGAATATTCTTGTTGTTAGCTTTGAATACTCGTGCATTTTGGGTATCTTGTAAGATTGAAACTTTTTATCAGTAAAGACTTTAGTAGATTGGCACGGCTTGGTGTATGGCGGACTAAAAATCTGAGCAAAATAAAATAAACATTCTACTTGCATTCGTTCTGTTGCACGCAGACTGACTAAAACTTGTTTTTATTTGTTTTATTTGTTCTGATGGTAAAATGCTTTCTCAAAGGGACCGAAAAATTATGGCGCCATAAAATATTTAAAAAAAACGAGCCGAAATTGCTGCTGTCGCCACGTCGATTTTCAGGAAAATACGTTAGCATTTTAAGCCGCGGTTATGAAACTCAAAGCTTGGTGCTTGCAGCCCTCAGCATTTTTCTGTGAGGTGAAAATTTTCCGAAGCCACTCCTCCCCTAGTACAAGCAGATCAGGTCACTTAGCGTGTGCATGAAGGTGCCGCATAGGATTGGCTGGTTATACAGAGGGATGGAATGACGTAACACCCAGCAACCAAGGTGCACGGCGCGACAGCCCGGCAAGGGAGTACGTGGGCCGCCGCCGATGCGCCGCAAGGCAGCGTGTACGGGAGGTCAAACGTAGGTTAATATTTTGTAATTAGTCATCCGCAGATTGTCCCAGCGAAGCGGCGACAATCTGCGGATGGCTCATCACCGTCCCCTAATGCGCAGCGCCGAAATTGGTGAAGGGGGACGACGCCGGTGATCATCGGTTGCAAGGTGTTATGCCACGGCGTCGTTCCCTATTCGCGACTCCAGCGAAATCGACGACGCGTAGCGGCAGCGCCGAGAAGCTCAGGAGAGGAGGTCGTTTCGACTCTGTCGTCTGCTATCGCTGCTTGGTTCTCGTAGGCAGCATAGAAACAAACATCGTTTCCAGTAATTATTTTTATGATTTCGCCGTGTCATTCCTACGCACTGACTAGAAGAAGGTTTCTACCGTCGAAAAATCGCTTTGCTTTCAAATGTAACACTGATTTTACGCTGCAGTGCAGGAATTTGTGGTGGTCCGCGTGCTGAACGACGAAAACGACCTCCTTTCGTCCGCCATTTCGCCTGAGCAGCGCGCCCTCTATAGTTCGCTGGAGTCGCGAATACCCAGACAATCCAGTGCGGCCTCTGTTGTTGTACATCCAATCGCCAGGCCTCTCGAAATGTGCACCCCACCACCATCTGTCGGAACTCGCAGAAGGTGTGTCCTAGCCAGTTTCCACCGCGAGTGGGTCTGTGGCGCTATACCGACGCAACGTTGCAGACTTTATTACCGTGTGCTCTAAAGCAGTGCAATACCAGAGCTTCTACCAGTGCGCAATCTAGCAGTGTTAGGAATTTTGCCTATGCAGGCAGCAACAGCCCAATGACGAGAAACCCCAGAGCACAGAGCAGTCTGCCAACATTGGCATGCCCTCTTA